>JAJIBD010008660.1:0-83491 GCA_021461705.1 Cryptotis parvus | reverse complement strand
GGAAGGAAGGAAGGAAGGAAGGAAGGAAGGAAGGAAGGAAGGAAGGAAGGGAGGGAGGGAGGGAGGGAGGAGGGAGGAAGGGAGGAAGGAAGGGAGGAAGAGAGGGAGGGAGGGAGGAAGGAAGGAAGAGGGAGGGAGGGGGAGGAAAGAAGGAAGGAAGGAGGAAGGAAGGAAGGAATAAAGGAAGGAAGGAAGGGAGGAGGGAGGGAGGGAGGAGGGAGGAAGGAAGGAATAAAGGAAGGAAGGGGAGGAGGGAGGGAGGGAGGAGGGAGGAAGGAAGGAAGTAGAAGGAAGGAAGGAAGGGAGGAGGGAGGGGAGGGAGGAGGAGGGAAGGAAGGAGGAAGGAAGGAAGGAAGGGAGGGAGGGAGGAGGAGGGAGGGAGGAAGGGAGGGAGGAAGGAGGAAGGAAGGAAGAAGGAAGGAAGGAAGGAAGGAAGGAAGGAAGGAAGGAAGGAAGGAAGGAAGGAAAAGGAAGGAAGGAAGGAAGGAAGGAAGGAAGGAAGGAAGGAAGGAAGGAAGGAAGAAGGAAGGAAGGAAGGAAGGAAGGAAGGAAGGAAGGAAGGAAGGAAGGAAGGAAGGAAGGAAGGAAGGAAGGAAGGAAGGAAGGAAGGAAGAAGGAAGGAAGCCATTTACTCTTAAGTCACACCCGTCAATTAGAAGCTAACACCGGACAATGAAAATGAGGGCTCTGGGGCTTGGGACCCAGTTCCGTCTCTGGTTATTCTTGTACAAATCAGGTAGCAATAAGAAGTGGCATATAGTGGAATAGGACCCCAAAGGGGTTGCTGTGAGTATCCAGAGAGAGAAAAATCTATGAGGGCGAAGGAAAAAGGCTCAAGCAGCTGGCTCACATTCTTGGCAATCGGGCCCCAGGTTCAATGCCTAACACCACGTGGTTCCCCGAACACTGCTGGTGACCCCGCCAAGAGGGAGCCAGACAGGCTCGTACACCAGAAAAGAAGGGCGTTGACCCAGCACACAGTGGGTATCATCTGAGTACCCACATGGAAAGAATCTCAAATTTCTGGCAGCCTGCCTCCTCCTCCTTCCTGCCCTCCTTTTCTAGGGCATTATGTTTCTAGCTGTCCTCCACCCCACGTCTGGCTGGAGGGCCCTACCTTCCTGCCAAGGTCCCTGCCCCTGGTCCCCACCCCACCCCCCCCCCCACCCCACCCCCGCATCTCCTGGGCAACCTGCTCTGATGTCACGGCAGCTCTGTGGCTGGCTGGAAGCAGCTGTGCAGGGTCACATTTCCAGGTGAATCTCCACCCCCACCCCTCTCTGCAGTAGGGTGGGAGTGGCTGAGCAGCCAGGAAGAACTAGAGCAGGCCATAGACCCAGGAGCCTCTGGGAGCAGCAAGCACAGCGGTCTCTGGGTAGCCTGAAACCGGGCCAGCCTCGCCCTAGATATGGCAGCGGTGGCCTACTTGGGCCAGCCTGGAAGCTCCCGTCCAGGCTCTGGGGTGGGGCGGCGCGCACCTGGAAATAGGCTGCCGCCCAGCTCTAATCAGCTCATCACCCTGGGCTCACTCACCAGGGCCTCAAAGCCTTTATTGAGCACGTACTGTGCTCTGAGCCCTGTTTACGTGACAACTGTTGTAGAGTCATGATGAGATCCGCCACTTCAGACAAGAAACGCAGGCAGCCAGGAAGAGACACATCCAACACCAGCAGCTATTAAGGACGGAGCAGGAATCCCCTGCCACCCTCACATCCCTACCTTCCCCACCCGGTTCTGTAGAGCATGAGCTCTAACCATTGGGCTACCTCCCTGGTCCGCCCAGGTTCTGAGGGGAGACGTCAGGGTCCCATAGACACAGCCCCAGTGTGGTAGGAGGAATTCTGAGTGCTGTTTAGCCTTTCTGTAGGATCCCGAGGTCTCATGCCAGAATGCTGACTCCGACTCAAGGGGATGAACTGTTATTAGGAACCTGTGACACTGCTTAGAAAGTAAAATGGGGGCAGAGCAATAGTACAGCGGGAGGGCATTTGTCTTACAAGTGGCCAACCTGGGTTCAATCCCATATGATCCCCCAGCACCGCAGGGTAATTCCTGAGTGCAGAGCCAGTAGTAACCCCTAAGCAGCTCCGGGTGTGACCCAAAAAAGACAAAAAAAAAAGTAAAAGGTAAAAGTACGTTACAGGTTTTTTTTTTTTTTTTTTTTTTTTTGCTTTTGGGTCACACCCGGCAATGCTCAGGGGTTACTCCTGGCTCTTCACTCAGGAATCACTCCTGGCGGTGCTCAGGGAACCATATGGGATGCCGGGAATCGAACCCAGGCCGGGCACAGGCCGGCCGCGCAAGGCAAACGCCCCTACCCGCTGGGCCATCGCCTCCGGCCCCACGCTACAGTTTTTAGGGAAAGTTGGGAGCCACATTTGGTGGCAGGACTTAATCCCTGCTCTGTGCTCAGGGATCACTTCTGGTATTGCTCATTGCTCAGGAGACCACAAGTGTTGTTAGGTCGGCTGCTCGCAGAGCAGTACCCACTGCACTCTCTCTCCAGTGCTGGTCGATTAAAATTTTGGACCACAGGTGAGACTCTGCTTGATTTGCCCATCTGCTGAGAATGATGGTGCCTCCCAGATACCATACTTTACCAAATAATCTTTGCCATCTCATAATTGACTTATCATTATTAAGTAATACCAGTGTTTTATTTTATTATTATTATTATTATTATTTTGCTTTTTGTGTCACACCCGGCAATGGTCAGGGGTTTCTCCTGGCTCTGCACTCAGGAATTACTCCTGGCGGTGCTCGGGGACCATATGGGATGCCGGGGATCGAACCCAGGCCGGCACGAGCCGGCCAAGCGGCAAGGCAAAAAGCCCTACCCGCTGGGCTATCGCTCAGGCCCCCTGTTTTATTTTAAGTGAAAAGGTTAAAGAGATAGTAAGACACTTGCTTTGCATGCAGACCAGGGGTTTGATCTCTGGCACTACCTATGATCCTCAAACCCGGCCAGGAGCTCCCTGAGTTCAGAGCCAGAAATAAACCCTGAGCACTGCTAGGTATGGCCCCAAATTCCCCCCCCCAAAAAAAAAGGTCACTAAATGACCTCACCCCCTTCTTGGGGGCATAAACAAATTGGATTAATCTGCCTTGATTACGCAGTGAAATGAGGTATGTGCTGTGAATTGCAAGCAGTGGACTTTGCAAATAACTCAGCCCGTGACTGGGTGTAGTCGAGCACAGATCCCAACTGTGATTCACAAAAGTCATCTCTTGCCCAGAATAGAAAGTGGGGCAAACGCTCAGGGCAGACTCTCTTCACAGCTTTTAACCCCAGCGTCTATGAGTTGGGAAGACGGTACTAGCATTCACCTACCCCATCAAGTTTTCTCATTCGTAAAATTTGGGGTCAAGTCAGCCCACCTCCCCCCCCCCACCCCCACCACGGGTTGCTGAGAGGATTAGGTAAAGCACAATATTGTGCGATAGCTTGCAACAACACGCATATGCACCATGCACTGAAGGCCAGGAGTGAAATCTAGCCCAAACAGGAGCAGAACTCCCAAACACCCCAGCAATACCTCTTCTTGGAATCTCTCTGCAAATACACAAACATTAATTTGAAAGGATGTGTGCACACCTATGCTTATCGCCACACTTAGTACGATACGCAATATATGTACGTTTCTTCCAGATCCAATAAAACGATGCCGCTCCTGCACAGGCACAGTGCGTCACCCCACATGCGGGGTCAGTCAAGGCTGCGGGGTTTCCACCCCAGCTCCGGGCAAAGGGACTCCAAGGACCGATGTGACCCCAGTCGGGGCCGCTCCGCCCGGCGGAGCTGGAGTCCTAGCGAGGACGGTGCCGCTTTACCCCGGCTCGGGGCGGAGGTTGAGAGAGCCGCCCTGCCGGCCTTTGAATTTTGCCGCGAAAAGCGCGCGTGGAGCCCCGGGCCCCGCCTCCTGCAGGACGCGGCGCCGCGTCACCCTGGTAACCGCCTCTTGGCCGCCGCTGATTGGACCAGGCGGCGGGGGCGGGCGGGGGCGAGACGCTGCGGCCGCTGCGGGCGCTCGAGCCTGTCAGTCGGGCTGGAGCGGAGCGGCGGGCAGCACGGCCGGGCCGGCGTCTCCGCGAGAGGGGCTGCGCGCGCCTGCCGGGGGGAGGCGAAGAGCCGGGCCCGCCGCTCGCGGGGCGCGGCGCACGGCCCCCGGCCTGGAGCTAGGCGAGGCGCCGGCGCGCGCCAGGCGGGGCAAGGCTGAGGCCCCGGGAGTCCCCGCGCGCCGCCGGCTGTGCGCCGCCCCTGCTGCAGATCGCTAGCTCCGAAGACCGGTGCGCCGACCTCCAGGCCGTCCCCACGTCTGCCGTGCGCCACCTGGACCGCTTCCTGCTCGGCGCCGAGGCCCCGGGGCTGCATCCCAGCCTCGGCCGCCCGCTGCCGCCGCCGCGATTGCCACCGCGCTCCGGCTTCCTCCCCCCCCCAACACCCGGGGCTCGGAGCAGGAGCAGCAGCAGGAGGAGGAGGAGGGGCCGGTGCATTCCTCCCCGCTGCTCTTTTGCAACCTGCGGGGATCGGTGCATGCCCGGCGAGGAGCCAGGGGCCGCTGCAGGTGCGTGCAACCGAGCAGGAGGCGACCCCACCCCCCCCCCACCTCGGCTCCGGGGCGTACCGGGGCTGCACACCGCGGGCGCGCGGTCGAGCGAGAGGAAAGCAACAAAAGACAGGCTGCAGCTGCGGCCGGCGAGAGGGCCGTGGGCCGCCGGGCTCCCCGCGCGGGTGGAGAGGGCGCCCCGGGGGGCGGCGCGGGCCAAGCTGCAGCCCCCGAGTGGGACCCCTAGGGGGAGGCGCAGCGCCGCCCGCCGGACACTGCGAGGACAGGGCCCGCCGAGGGATGCGCAGCCTGAGCGTCGGTGCCGCCCGGGTCCCCGGCGGGCGAGACCCCCGCTGAGCGGAGAGGACCCCCCACCACCGCACCCGCGACTTCGGACGGCGCGGGCCGGCGCCTGGATCGCCCCTCACCGACAGCGTCGCTTCCCACGCCGGGGGGAGGTACGGGCCCCCGAGGGGGCGTCCTCGGGCAGCCCCGACCTCCTGAGCATGGCCGCCGCCCCGAGCGCGCAGCGCCGCCGCCCCTGAGAGCTGGTGCCCCTCGGAGGCTTGGCCGACCTGGTGAGTCCCGCGGGGCGGCGGGAGCCCAGGGGCGCGCGGGAGAGGCGCCCGCTGGCGTGGGGCCCTGGGCAGGTGGGGAGGCTGCCGGACGCAGGACCGCTCGTCTGTCTGGTCCCTCCAACTTGCAACTTGTCTGGGTGGGCCTCCTGGAGTGCAGTGGGGTCGCGGCCCGCTGCAGGGGCCTCGCGGCATCCGGGCCGGGTGTGCGCCACTGAGGAGTGGTCAGCCCTCTCCGAGACCAACAGACAAAGGTCGGGGACTCCACAGCCCCGAGTGTCCCGAGTCCTGGAGGCGCAGCCCGGGTGGGACAGTCTGAGCTTCTCCCGAGTAGCTTCTGCGGCCTTAAAGGGACCCCAGCCCCAACAGGGGGCGGGGTGGGGTGGGACGCGGGCACGGCGAGAGGGGTTGTGCAGGCAGAGGCGCGACCTCGGCCGGGTCCCCCCTCGGAAACCCTCCTGCCTACCGGCCAGAAACTCCTAGGAAAGTCTGCTTTCCCGGCGGGGGCGTGGAGTGACGTCACTGCCGGCCCTCTGACATCAGAGGAGTTACCTTGGCATCTCAACTTGCCTTGACCCCAGCCGGAGTGGGCGGGTCCGGAGGCCTCTGAGTGGAGGCAGGGCTGAAGCCCGACTCGCATCCCCAGCTGCAGCAGGCTGACCTACATCCCTCCCTCCCAGCACACCCCCAACCCCTTGCACGGTCCCCTGCGGTGGGGAGGGAGCAGTGACAGCTGTTCTTGCAGGAGCTCCGCCCTAACCCCCCCCCCCAAGAATAGGTGCTTAGCTTAGCCGGGATAGCTTGGGGGTTCAGGGAATCCCAGACCGGCAACTTTCTTTCAAGAGGCACGTGACAGTGCCCCACCCCCCACTGTAGTACAGCTGGTAAGATGCTTGCCTTGCACGTGGTGGGCCAGGGTTCAATCCTGGCATCCCATATGGTTCCCTGAGCCCGACGGGGAGTAATTCCTGAGTATAGCACCAAGAGTTTGCCCCCAAAATAAAAAGGCACATGACACGGGACGTCCCTGAACCCCCCCACCAGATGGGGTCCCTAGAGAGATGTAGGCCCCCCATTCTTAAAACAGGGTTCTGTTGCCTGAAAGGCAGTGCCTCCCTCCCCAGCAAGGGAAGATGGTAAGAGAGGAACCGAGTGCCCCAGCTTAGGGAAACCCACTCTGCCCTTGAATGCCCCCCGAGAAGGACCGCCTAACTGCCCTGTCTCCCTCTGGGGGCTCAGGGAGGCGGTGACTGTACCTGTCAGTGGGTGCAGCGCAGGGGAGGCCTGCCATGCTGAGGTCTGAGTACAGGGCATCTCTGCCAGCGCCCCTGAGGGCGGGGGTCTGGTCTGGACCCTCCCCGCTCCCCCACCAGCCCTGGCCCCGTCCTGTGAAGACCAGCAGCCTCTTGGATTCCTCCTCTGCTTCCTCCCGGGAGGACTCTCGCCGTTTGTAGGATGTGAGTGGAAGTACTGAGATCCCATTTCTAGGAAAAGGTCATGGCTTCTCATGGCGTGGGGTCGGCTGTGGCAAGGGCTGGCAATGGGAGAGGCCAGGCACTTTGTGGGTGCAGTGACCCCCACCCCCCACCTCTCAGCTCTCCTCGCAGGCTCTCCTGCTAGCCACACAGGTCAGTAAGTCTCAGCGGCGTGGCTGTGGTGGGGGGGGCTTGCCAGGGACGTGGCATTTCCAGCTGAAACGGTGTCATCGTTCCACATGGCTTCCAAAGACAGGAGCAACAGCAGATGGGGGGAGATGGGCGAGGTGGGCAGAAGGCCTGTTTGCGCTGCCTCTCCAAGCTTCCCAGTTTAGAAACAAACTCGGGCGCGCCAGAGATCCATAAACACAGGCAGTCGGAGTTGGAGGCCTCTCCCTTCAGTATTTACACTTCCGCAGCCAAGGCGGCGGCGAGGCTGGCAGAACTGGGCGATTCCTTCTGTTCCCTTCCCGGGGCTTGGCAGGAGCACCAGGCGGCAGGCAGGAGGGGGTGTCCGCTTCCCGGCCGCTCCCCTGTGTGCCCAGCCCTTTAGAGGCTTTCCAGGCTCTTCCAGGACTCCTGGAATGGCTCTCGCGGGCTGCAGCCCATTTTGCAGAGGAGGAAAGTGAGGCGCAAACAGAATTGCGGCTGGTAGAGGTAGATCCGTGAATGACTTTGGCTCCAGAGCTGCCCTAGGTCTTCTTCCCAGTCCGCCCCATGGGGGAAGGTTGGGGTCCCGCACCGCTGTGCAGGTTTCCCAGCCAGAGTCCGGCCCCCCGGGCTGGGGCTGGGCTGAGCACTTGCCTTGCGTGTTGACGCCCTGGGTTTCATCCCCAGCACTGCAGCAAAGGGCGTCGGGCCTCACCCAACCTGCTTTGCAGTCACTTCCCCGTGACCTCCCCGTGGGGCGGTGTAGGGCAGAGGAGCCATTTCTGCCCTGGCTGGGCCTGAATCTGTCCCGCTTCGAGCTGTCCCTCTTTCTGCAGCAGTTCGGGAGGGGGCGGGGGCAGGCCCCCCAGGCCGCCCAGTTGCCAGGAGCTAGACCCTGCGGGCTCTGTGGACCAGGCAGACGGCAGGAAGGAAGGAGCCCTTGACTATCCCGTGAGTCTCAAGACAGGAGGCAACATTCGGAGGGAGGGGGAGGCTGGGGGGTGCTGATGAGAGGTGGGCTTAGAGGCTTGGGTGGAGGGGACAGATTTCGGCATGGTGAGGACCGGTTAGAGGCCCCGTCTCACACGCACGCACGCATGGCGCATGCACGAGCACAGATAATGACCACAAGCTCCTTTCGGTGGAGGGCAGGTGCCCCTCTCTCGAGGCGGTCTCCTTCCCTCGCCTGTAATCCCTATCAGTTTGGCTCATCCCACCTAAGCTTTGCCCAGCCCCTAGGAGCTTCCCAGTAGAGTGGCACGACATGTCAGTGGTGGAGCAAGGCCACTCAGGAGACCCTAGAGGCTAGGCTGCCCAGTGGGGGTTGTTAGCTCAGCGAGCTGTGTGACCCTGGGTGAGTGGCTTGGCCTCTCTGAGCTTATTTTTGCATCAAGGAGAAGGTGCTATCCATTATCCAAGAGCAGATTCAGTCAGGCTGGGCACAGTCCGTGCATCCAGTAGGCACTCCATATATGCACATTCTTTTAGTTACTGTTGTCCTCCGTCTCAGCGCAGGGTTCCCCCCCCCCCCAAATAGCCAGTCCCAAGGGTCCCGTGGACTCCAATATACTTCAGGTTGCCTCTGCAGGGTCTCCTACCCGCCTGTTCAGGGCACCCCGCTATATGCACACACGTGGCGGCCATCAGAGAAAGGGCAGCGGTGGCCTGGCCCGGGTGTCCCCAGCCTGGCCCAGCCCCACCAGTCTAACGGTCCACCCAGGCAACCCGTATTCATGAACTGTAATTCAATCAGGCAGCGCTCGGCTTCCTGGGGCCGGGGTGGGGGTGAGAACCGGGAGGCGCGCACAAAAGGGCCGCTTTATTACCTCCCGGGGCCTGAGCGCCGCTCCCAGCCCGGCCCGCGCTGCCTTTATTGTGTTAACCCATTTGCGTGTCAGGAGCTATTGTGCGGCGCGCTGCTCGGTGCGGGGAGGAGGGGCCCGGCCGGTCACCTCCCGCGGGCGCCGCCCCGCCGCCCTGGTTGGTTGCTAAGTGATTTGCATCCAAGGTAATCACTTTTATCTCAGAAGGATGTCGACTATAATTATAAGCTACTGACATCTTTTGAAATCTGCCTAATGACTATTTTAGTCTGCACGGGCTGGAGGTGGGGAGGGGGACTCAGGAGGCTGGGGGTGCGGTGGGGGTGAGGGGGTGGGGTGGGGAAGTGGCTGAAAGGGGGGAGGGATTTCTTCCACCTGGACCATTGATTCATTCTTTGAGAAATATCCGGGTGCCCTACTAAATGCATCAAACAAATGAACGCCCAAAGGGGGTGGGGCGCCCTGGTGTTCCGGTAGAGTGAGGACCATTTTAGAGAACCGGAAATAGAGGCCCTGGGGAATGTGCCACCTGCTGAGAATCTGGCATCCCTGAAGTGGTGGGAGCCTCACCCCCCCAAATTCTCAGAATGCCCCCCCACCCTCCCCTCACCGTGGGCTGCAGATAGAAATAAGAACGTCAGTTCTTGTCTGGGTGGACGGCTTGCAGCAGTTTATGTCAGAGCCCCAGAAACGCAGCTGTTGTGATTACTCTTGCTTTATCCACGAGGGAAGGAGCCCGGACAGGTTAAGGCGTCGTGCGAAGTCGCACAGCCAGGGAGTGGCGAAAGATAAAGTATGTTGGCGACCGGAAGTGGGCAGAGTGTGGGCAGCAAGAAGGGGGAAAGAGCAGCTTGGGTCCAGCTCTCCTCTTCCTCCTCCTCTTCCTTCCTCTCTCACCCCTCCCTTTATTTGGCAACCCCACCCCCTCACCCCCCACGTGGGGCGGGTGCCCTGGTGGTCACTGCCAGGGGTGCAGAGTGCTAAGGGATCCAATGTCCGCAGACCCTTTGGAGGGTAAGAAGAGCTTAACACTGGCTTGGATTCTGGGCAGAGCAGGATAGGGGCGAAGTCAGACTTTCAGGAGGAAAAACTGCAGCTGAGGGCCAGAGAGATAGTTCAGTGGGTAACGCACCTCCCTTCCACATGGGGGACCAGTGTTATCCGGCATCACATAAGGTCCCCAAGACCTACCTGAAGTAATCCCTGAGCCCCTCATGTGGTCCCCAGAGCCCCCTGGTAGTGCTACTTTGAGCTCAGAGCCAGGAGAAAGCCCTGAGCATCGTTGTGTGTGGCTTAAAAACAAACTGCAGCTGCAGGCCATGGAGGGCTTCCTGACAGAGGGGGTTTGTGCTCTGGGCCCCAAGAATGGGGGGATCTACCCGGCCTGGAGTGGACAGGAATGTCGGAGGCTGAGGGAGGCTGAGGGACGGAGGGACATGACTGGGACACAGCTGAGTCGGTAAGGTAGGAGGCTAAATCAGGGGGTAAAGCGTGGCTGGGCCTTGAGTGCTGAGCTCAGTACTCTGCATGTCCAGAGGAAGAACTGACGAAAGTAGGAAGAAGGGAGGCCGATAAAGGTGTATTTGGTGGCACTGGTGTGGCCGCTGTCCAGGACAGTCTGGCAACCTCGGCAGAGACTTGGGCTTGCAGGCTGGTGTGAAAGGGACCGTAGCTCCCGTGCGCTTGGGTGCTGTGTGTCTTTTCGCACGTTATTCTGTGTCTCTGGGCTTCCCTTCTCTCATTCAGGGAGTCATGGCGCTCCCCAGCAGACTTGCATGGGGGGTGAATCAGGGCGTTCATCACTGGGGAGCTCGTTTGAGCCCTCCAGAACTGGGGGGCATGCAACTAGAATCAGGGCCCAGGCCAGCATCCTGCAGCTGTAAGCAGCCCCCCGAGAGGCCCTGCTATTGTTCAGGGGGCCCCCAGGGACAAAGGCCTGGGAGGTCAGGGGTGAGGCCCAGACTGGCTGCAGACAGGCTCCCAGGGACAGGAATTAATGACTCAGAACTTAATGACCCGGAGTCTATTGAGGGGGAGGGCTTCTTTGGAGGAGGAAGAGGGAGGTCCAGCGGCCAGCTGTTATCCCCAGCGTCTCTGCCAACACAGGGGCAGCTGCCCTGCGGGTTCCAGCCGAGTTTGGCACCGAGGGAGCGAGACCCCGTCACCTCCCAGCCTGCGCTTCCCAGGCCAGAAGTGGAGGGCTCTGCTCTGCCCCCCAGGACCTGTGCGACCTCAATCATTTCATCTGTGGGATGGGCCAGGGCCCTCTGGAGGGCAGCGGTGTGGCTTGGTGTTGCCTGCAGCAGTCTCCGCTCAGAGACATCCACTGTGTCCACCACGCCAGGGCTTGGGGTGCTCACAAGAACATACCTCGGTTGTTCTGATAGAGGGTCAGACACGATGGGTGGTGGGTGGGGAGCATCAGCCCAAGCGGGGTTACACCCATCCCCAGCAATTTCAGTATGTGGGGGGTCACATCTGTGCCACCCCCAATCTCTGCAGTGCTAGGAAGGTGGAAGTGGAAATTGTTATTTCTGGCTGCCGTAAGCCAGGGTAGGCTACCTGGAGGAGGAGGGATTTATAGCTACTGGCTTTGGCCCATTACTAGAAATCCTAGGATCCAGGACGTCTGCCGGGTACCAGACCAGGTTCCCAGTTTTGGAATTTTGTTCTCTCCTCCAATGGCTCTAAGGTCTGGGAAAGGCGTTCTCAATCTGTTTAGAGTGTAAAGCCGGGCCGGAGCGATAGCCCAGCGGTAGGGCGTTTGCCTTGCATGCGGCCGGCCTGTGCCAGCCTGGGTTCGATCCCGGCATCCCATATGGTCTCCCGAGCACCGCCAGGAGTAATTCCTGAGTGCAGAGCCAGGAGTAGCCCCTGAGCATTGCTGGGTGTGACCCAAAAAGCAAAAAAAAAAAAAAAGAGTGTAAAGCCACCACAGGCCGCGGCCATGGGCAGGGCGGACCCCTCTGTCTATGGGGGCCTGGGTGGGGTGGCACTTTCATAGGAAGAGCCTCAGGCAGGGCCGGGGGTGGGGGACCAGATCTGAGCCAGCTGTTTCGGCCTTGAGCAGAGAGCCTGGCCTCAGCCTTGTCCTCGGTAAAAAGTCAAGGATGACCAGTCCCTGGCGGCCTGGCTGGCCCTCCGGACCCGCTGCGCCCTTGGCAGACATCGCCGATCAATTGTTGCCCTCTTTCGCCTGCCGAGTTCTTGCCCTGACCTTGGGTTCCTGCCAGGGCTCTCGGCAGGCATGTCCATCAGTCAGCGGGGCCCATTGATGGAGCTGCTGTCCCTCTGCCCCCATCCCCTGCCTCGCTGCATCCGGTCCCTCTCCCCCGGCTCGTGGCCGCGTGGTTCTGAGGGCCAGAGCAAGGCACTGTGAGGCATCGTCTCTAAGCACGTGGTGGTCCCGGCCTGCCTCCACGCCAGAGTCTCAGGGCCCCACCGGCAGCACAGGCCGTGCTGTCTCCGAGTCCCATCAGCTCGTCCTGAGCCGGGCACTCCGACGGCCCTCTTGTTCACCGGCCCCTGAGCACCCACCGCATCCCTCAGCCCAGGAAGAATTCTTTGCCCATTTCAGGGCAGAGGAAACTGAAATCGGGTGTTCATGCAGAGTCCGGTGATACACTGCTGAGCCGCCGGGCTGGCGGTCAGAGGCGGGACTCGACGTCCACAGCCTGGAGCAGGGCTGAGGGGACACATCAGGTGGCCTTCCTGGAGGAAGTTTCCCTTAAAGGCTTCTGGGCTTCTCTGTTTTCCTCCTCCTCCTCCTCTTCCTCTTCTTCATCCTCCTCCTCCTCTTCCTCTTCCTCTTCTTCTGTCTTCTCCTCTTCAGCCTCCGCTTCCTCCTCTTCCTCCTCTTCCTTGTCCTCTTCCTCTTCTCCTTCTCCTTTTTCTTCTCCTTCTCTTCTGCCTCCTCTTCTTCCTCTTCTCCTCCTCTTCCTCCTCTTCCTCCTCCTCTTTTCCTCCTCTTTCTTCTCCTCTTCTTCCTCCTCCTCCTTCTCTTTCTTCTTCTCCTCTTCCTCCTCTTATCCTCCTCCTCCTTCCCTTTTTTCCTGGCTTTTTTGGTTCACATCCAGTGGGGCTCAGGGCTTACTTCTGTCTCTCCCCAAAAGATCAATCCTGGGGATGGGCAGAAAACCTTAAGCAGTCCTGGGGACTCAACCACATGCAAGACAGGAGCCTTATCTGTCTGCCTATCTATCTATCTATCTATCTATCTATCTATCTATCTATCTATCTATCTATCTATCTATCTATCTATCTATCTATCTATCTATCTATCTATCTATCTATTATCTATCTATCTGTCTGTCTGTCTGTCTATCTATCTATCATCTATCTATCTATCATCTATCATCTATCTATCATCTATCTATCATCTATCTATCATCTATCTATCATCTATCTATCTATCATCTATCTATCATCTATCTATCATCTATCTATCATCTATCTATCTATCATCTATCTATCATCTATCTATCATCTATCTATCATCTATCTATCATCTATATATCTATCTCTCTATCATCTATCTATCATCTAATCATCTATCTATTTTTCTATCCATCCATCCATTCGTTCCCCCCTCTATCTATCTATCTATCTATCTATTAGTTTTGTGTCACACCCAGCAATGCTCAGGGGTTCCTCCTGGATCTGCACTCAGGAATTACTCCTGACAGTGCTGGGGGGGACCATATAGGATGGTAAGTATCAAACTCAGGTCTGCCACGTGCAAAGCAAGCGCCCTCCCCTGCTGTACTATCGCTGCAGCCCTCTAAGTGTATTTATTCTGCAGATCCTCAAGGCCCAGGGTGAGGTCGATGGGCGCTGGGGCTGCCTTCTGGAAGTTTTAGCCTTGAACACTCTGGATTTGGCAGGAGGCATCTAAGAGCGTTTGTTGAAGGACGAGTGAGCAAATACTCCTGCCCTTCCCACAGCCTGAGAACAGGAAGATTTGGACATCAGTCCTGGGGGAGGGTGGGGGTCCGGGGAGGGGAGACAGGCAGGAACGGGGTGGTGGTTGCTGCCTCCCCCCTCCCGCACTGCCAACTGCTGCCTCCTGTCCCCAAGACCCCTCCCAAGCCTTCCCACGGGGCCCGTCCCAGCTCTGCGGGTCACGCCTGGCAGGCAGCCTGGACCCAGCGCTTAGGGGATAAAAGATGAAGGTTCGTGACCATTTTTTAACTCAATAAAGGGAGAGACAAGCTGCAGGCTGCAGGCCGGAGATATAATTAGTTCGCAGCAGTGGCGCTTTCTTGATTTAGCTTCTGAGAGAACAAGACAAGGATGTTATACCCAATTAGCAGTAACATCCAGTCAGAGCCTCAATAGGTGAGATAACAAGCTATTTTTATGACTTTTCTTTCCCAGCTTGGAGGGCGGGAGAAAGGGGTATCAAGGCCTTATTTCTTTTCATCGGGGAACAATTATTAGCGATCGCAGGATTTCCCGAAGCCAAACGATGCATTTGTTAATCCAAACAAGCAAGCATGCTGCGGGGGATGGGGGGGAGAAATCAAAGGGGGCTTCAGAGCCCAGGAGTAGCAGAAAGGACACAAGACCCTGGCCCCATTCTAGAAGCCGGGGCCTCACAATATCCCCAGTCCCTGCCTCTATTTCTCTTCCCACTTTCAGGAGGCAGAAAGAGGCCGGATTTGTGCCTTGGGGCAGGAGCTAGTTCTGGCCCTTGGCAGCTCCACCTGGCACCCCTGTAAATGCTCGTGCCAACTGGACCAGAGGTTCTGCCTTCTCAGCCGTGAGCCATCACTGCTTCTGCCGGACCCCAGTAGGGCCGGCGCTGGCCAACCCAATTCAGCCCATCCGGACCAATCTCTGGCACAGCCTGATGGTGATTAGCGGGCTGTCTCCACCCTCATTACCCTGCAGCCAAAGGCACCCGGAGCCGGCCAAGTCTGTGCTGGGCAGGGAAGCCCGGCCAAGCCCTGGCCTGGCAGCCCCACCACACTCTGTCCTGGCAAGGTCTGGGGGATGCCCAGAGAGGGCACTGCCCACCCCACCACACCCCAGGGCTGGTTCCCAGGCCTCCCCAGGCGCCAGGATCTGGCCCCGCCCCCTGCCCTGAACGTTCCCCCTTTGTCAGCACGCAGCCTCACACTCATGGTTCAGACAACTGACAGAGCCAGCCATGCAAAGTGGGAGTTTAATTGCAAACAGTTTTTATGGATCATGGGCCCATCTGTGCCACCATATGCAAAAGGGAAAAAAAAATCCCCATTTAAAAAATTTCTTTCCTCCCAGCCCCTCCCCCATGCCCCCCAGCTGACTCCAATAGAAGCAGTTGCGGGAGCTCGGCTGTTCGGAGCCGAAGCACAGAGCTGGGGTCCCTCCTGAGAACTTCCTGCACGGAGGGGCCAGCTGGGGGGCTGAGGGGAGCCCCAGCCCAGCCCGAGCCCAGTGGTCTTGCCACGCCCTTTGCAGGTGCTGCTGTCCAGGCACCAGTGCTGTCCAGAGGCAGCTGGCCGCGGGTGGGCCCTGTACTGTGCCTAGAAATGGGGAATTGCCCAAAGGAGGGGCGGCCCCAGCCTCACAGACCCTCTTTTTCCCCGTGGTGTGGACCTTCTCCCCCAACACCCATGGTCTCTCTCAACCCACCCGAGACCCCCCCACCCCCAGAAGAGCTTCCCTACCCGGGCCAGGGGCTTCTAGAAGAATCCCCCTCAGCCACGCCTCCTCATCTCAGTTCGGTGACTTTGGGGTGGGTCTTTCTTCCTGTCTGTGTCTCAGTTTCTTTCCTCTGTCAAATGGGGGAAGAGGTCAGTCAGTGGTCAGCTGCTCGTGAAGCTCTCCTGCCCCTCTGCCTGCATCGTCCCCCCCATATTCGTTTTGCTCACTTCCGGCTTCCAGGATCCCCATCAGATATTTGTGGAGGGGACAGAGGGAGGGGAGGGAGGGAGGAAGGAAGGAAGGAAGGAAGGAAGGAGGGAAGGAAGGAGGGAAGGAAGGAGGGAAGGAAGGAAGGAGGGAAGGAAGGAGGGAAGGAAGGAAGGAGGGAGGGAGGGAGGAGGAGGGAGGGAAGGAAGGAAGGAAGGAAGGAAGGAAGGAAGGAAGGAAGGAAGGAAGGAAGGAAGGAAGGAAGATAGGGAGGGAGGGAGGGAGGGAGGGAGGGAGTCATGAGGTATATGGATGCCTCTTGGGAGGGAACAGGATACAGGCTCTCAGCTTCCCAGAAATCTCCCTTTTTGTGCCCTTTCTCAGAGTTGAGAAGCCACACTGGACCCGTCCTGGGCACACTGATTCCCCTCCTGCAGGTGAGGGTGCGCATGTGTGAGTTGGAGCATCCTCGGCACCCTCTTAAGGAGGCGGAACCGGGACAGGCCCTGGCCCACAGGTTATAGGGGAGGAAGAAGATGGGTCCAGTCACATGGCAAGGCCCATAGTAGCTGGGCACCCCCAGCCGCAGGCCATCAGCGCCGGAGCCCACCCAGTTCTCCCACTCTTGCCCCACCTTCCTGCTTTGTGCCTGTCACGACCTGGCCATGGGTGTGCCCACTAGCTATAACTGGGCAGCCCAGGGTCAGCCAGCAGCTGGGCTTCAGGTGGGGGTAGTGGTGCCGGCGGCCCCAAAGCCTGAGTCTCCACGCGACCCTCCCCTAACAGGTGGCAAGAGATAAAGGGGTTTCCTGGGCCCCCAGGCTGGCCGGGCCCCGGGTCCAGGAGCCCAGGGAAGGCAGCCGGCAGCCCATTCCCCACCCAGCAGTGATCACCGGCTCCCCTTGTAATCATTAAAACTATTAGAAGGAAACGTTCGCTTGAAGCAAATGTCAGACGCCGAGTTGTGCTTTGTAAACGCTCACAATTAATGCCCAATCAGGCCCGGAAAAAAGCCGGCCCGGAATCCTGTCTGTTTCGTCTCATTTGTCAGCTGGTGCCGCTCCATGTTGCACATTTTCATACAATTGCTATAAACATAAAAAAGGGAAACTCCGCAGTGTTCCCAGGCGCCCGGATGGTGTGCGCCGGCTTAATTACTCAGTGCTCGCTGCTCCGTTGGCCGCCCCAGAGCTGCCGGGAGGGAGAAAGGGGGCTGGGTGGTATTGGGGAGGCAGGTTCCGGGGCTCCCACCCCACCCTCTGCTGCACCCCCGCCCCGGCCCCCAGTGCAGGACGTCTGTGACACGTGAAAATGTATTTGTGAGAAATCCCCAGGTGGAATAAAATCAAAGGGCTCGGGAGTCACCTGACTCAGCTTCAAATCCCAAGTCCCCTGGAATGAAGAATCAGGTTTACTGCAAGCGGCGCACTGGGCCACTCGCCTCAGTCTCCCCATCTGTGAATTGGGCGTAATCAGAGCCCCGTGACCAGGATTTCCAGCTGGCTGGGGCCGGGCTCTGGACTGTGGGCCTCAGACAAGCTTTGCTCCCCCTCTGGGTGTGGCATGGGCCCTTTAAGGACGGGCTGGCCTCCTCCCCGAAGGGAGCGGCTGATGGGGAGGCTCTTGGCCGGAAAGCATGTGTCGGAGCCAGAACTGGAGCACAGGCGGCCGCCCTCATGGCCTGCATGACTGTCCCCACTGTCTGTGCCCTCCCGCCGATGCCACTGACTGGAGCTGGCTCAGTGGCCCCTGAGCACAGTCGGTGTTTTCAGAGAGTCAGGGCTGCTGGCTCATGCCTGGAGCCAGTGGTAGCTCAGAGTCCAGCCCAGGGGCTGGCTGGGACTGTCTGGTCTCAACTAGGGTAGGGTTGAGTCCCTGCCAGACCAAGGCCTGGAACCGCCCCACCAGCACCCACCTGCTCCCTCAGCTCCTCTGGACTGGCTCTGCACCCCACACCAGGTCTTCATCATCGGCCCCATTGTACAGATGAGGAAACTGAGGTCCAGCCTACCCGGCAGCTCTAGGGGGTGGCCTCCAGGACACCACTGTGAAGTCTCCTTCCCAGCCCTGGCCCTGCTGTGACCCAGAGCCGAGGCTTGGCCCTGGACACAACCCCCTGAGCCGCCCGTGGCCGGGGTCCTCTGAGGCCAGCCCGGCTCGGCAGGGACACAGGGCCTTTGTGAGGGCCCGCGTCGGCTTGGGCCTGGTGGAGCGGCCCCACGGCCAGGACAAATGTGCAGCACGGGAAGAGAGGCCCCTTTGTGTGGCGCTAGGGGGAGGAGCTGGGCCAGCTGGGTCTGTAGCCCCGTCAGGGACCCGCCAGGGGGCCTGCCCCTCCCCGTGCCTCCCCCAACGTGTTTGCTTTGATCTCATTTCCGGGGGGCAGAGCAGCCAGACTGAGCCTTCGTGCGGGCCTACTAAGATCAGACACTACTGTGAGCCTGCGGTGGGCTGGGGGAGCTCAGAGAACATGCCAAGGATACGGAAGACCCTGGACAGTTTTACACTCTTCCTCTTGGACCTCCTGCTGTTGGTGCTGGTCCTAGACCCTGGGGTCTCGGGCCATAGCTTGAGGTGTCTGTGTCAGCCCCTGGTGGCCTCGAGAAGACTGCTACTTCCTGAGTGGACACTGACCACCTGTGTCCTTCATCCTGGTCAGGCTCTGGTGACCTTTAAGTGTGCCCCACCCCAGCCGCCTTGAACCTCCATCTCCGTCCCTGGAGAATGGGAGTGAGGGGCCAGAGCCAGGCGGGAGGAACCAGAGCATCTGCGTTGCCCGTGTCAGGCCCAAGTTTAACCCAGCATCTGCGTTGCCCGTGTCAGGCCCAAGTTTAACCCAGCATCTGCGTTGCCCGTGTCAGGCCCAAGTTGAACCCAGCATCTGCGTTGCCCGTGTCAGGCCCAAGTTTAACCCAGCATCTGCGTTGCCCGTGTCAGGCCCAAGTTGAACCCAGCACTGCACCCCTGCATGATGGGGGGTGGCTTGGAGGGCCCCGGCACCTCGGGTGGCCCCAGTGACCCACAGCTCTGCAGGGCCTGGTGGGCCAGGTGTCCACTGGGAGCACTGTGCGGGAGGTTAGAATACAGAAAGTGGGGAGATGAGCGGAACTTGCCTGCGGGGAGATCCCAGGGGTGCTCGGGAGAGACGGTGGGTGAGCACTGTGGTGTGAGTGTGTGTGTGCATGTATGTGAGCGTGTGTGGGCATGTGTGTATGTGTGTGCACATGTGTTGGCGTGTATGAGTATGTGCGGTATGTGGGCGTGTGTGCGGGCATGTGTGTGCATGTATGTGGTCATATATGTGAGTATGTGTGGGAGCTTGTGTATAAGTTGCAGCAGAAGGCGACTTTTTCTTCCCAAGGGGCTGCATGTGAATGTATGTGTGAACATGTGCTTGTGAGCATCTGTGAGTGCCTGAGTATGTGTATAAGCATATAAGTGCGTATGTTTATAAGCATGTGTAAGCATGTGTATACATGTGTATGAGCATGTTAGTGTATGAGTGCATGTCTCTGTGTGAGCATGTGAATGTGTGTCTGAGTGAACATGTGAGTGTGTGTGCGTGCATGTGAGTGTGTCTGTGTGCCACACGCCCATTTCACAGAGGAGCAGACTGAGGCACGCGCGTTGCTGCCTTGGCTTGCCCAGAGTCCCAGGGCAGGGGAGCTTCCTGGGGCTGAGCCCTTAGTCTCACCCGGATACCCCGAGACCTGTGCGACAGTTGCAGGCAGACCCTCTTTGAGCCCAGTGAGGAGGCATCGCCCCCGTGCTCCAGGAAGCCCCCAGATTCCATCCGACTGCCCCAGGATGCTCAGCTCTGGCGCTCAGCTCTCACTGCCGCCCTCTCTGTGCTTTGCCTGTTGAGCACCGTCCTGGCCCTTCACAACCACGCATGCGCAGGTATGCGCCTTGGCACTACGCATGCGCAGGCACGCGCTTTCGCACCCACGCATGCCTGCCTGCCCACACCTTCACACCCCCCATGGGGGAGCGGATAGTGACTTGCCCTTTCCCTAAACACCGTGCACCTAGCTAGGAGTTGGCTGCCCTCCCTCTGCGTCTCTTACCCGGCTCCGTCCCCCTCCGCTCTGCATCCAGAGAGCACATAGTGGGTCAGCAGGCAACCAGAGCCAAATGCCGCCACAGCCCTGACATCCAGGGAGCTCCTCCCACTCCCCGTGGGAAAACCAAGTACCAACACATGAGTGTGGCGGCCCGCGTGACAGGGCCCACATGACCGGAGTGTGCCGCGGGGACCACAGGCGCCCAGAACAGGAAAGCAGCCCTGAAAACGTGGCCCCCATTTTCTCGCACCCACGCCAGCCAGGGCGCTCCCGAGGGGCCTGGCCAGGGGAGCACAGCCTGGGTGGGGCCACCCAGCTGGCAGCTGCGGCCTCTCACTGACCCTGTGTCCCTTCTCCAGAGTGGCAGGCTCAGATGCCCTGGGGTCAGCCAGGTCACCAGCAAAGCTTGGTCTCATGGAACATGGACAGGACAGTTCGAAGCCATCGGGACTGCTGTGGCTTTTGTTTCTGTTTTGGTTTGGGGGCCACACCCAGCAGTGCTCAAGGTTTGCTCTTGGCTTTGAGCTCAGGAATTACTCCTGGTGCTGCTTGGGGGTCGGGGAGCCTTATGGGATGCGGGGATAGAACCCAGGTCAGCAGCGTGCAAGGCAAACGCCTCAACCTGTGGTACTAGCACTCTGCCCGGGGCTTTCCCCCAAAAAAACCCAAATTTTGTTCCCCAAAAAATATTTGGGGACTACATTGAAGGTGCTCAGGGGTCACTGCTGGCAGTGCTGGGGACCCAGTAGTGGTGGGGACCAGGCCTGGGTCTCCAGCATTTGGGACCCTCTTCCCCGTGCTCTATTTTGTGTTGGGGCCACACCCACCCTGTTCAGCGGTGTCTCCTGGCTCTGCACTCAGGAATTACTCCTAGGGGGACCATCTGGGATGCCGGGGATCAAACGCCGGTCAGGGTCAGCCGCTTCAAGGCAAGTGGCTTACCCGCTGTACCATCCATCTGGCGGATCCCCCATTTATTTTTCAAAAGCCAGATCAGGCAAAGAGGATTTTAGGGTTTATTTTTTTTCCCTCTCTTTTTGGCATAGGCCACCAGGCCATGGTTTTGTTTTCTTTAATGCCACATGAAAAGGCAAAGAAAAGATGTTCGTGGGCAGGATTTTCCCTTGAGTGACATGGGCGGGGGCTGAGGGGAGGTGCTGCTAGGAGGCTGTGATGGGCATCCCCAACCTGGCCCCCAGTCGCAGCCAGCAAGAGCCCCGGAATCCAGTCACGCACCCCTCGAGACACCCCCAGCAGCTGCGGCCTCCGCCGCCAGAGGCAGAGGCGAAGCCCCACGAGGGAACCACCCAAATAGCTATAATCAGCAGCCTCGCCAAGACTCCGAACTCACCCAATTATCCTGCGAGAAAAAAAAAACACAAAATGAAAACAAATTAACATGTTTGCATAGAAGCCGCGGCAGCACACACAGCCCTCTGCGGCGCGACAGGCCGCCCGCGCCCGGCTCGGCTCCCGGCGCCGCCCCAACCCCGCCCGCGCCCACCTGGCACTGCCGGGCCCGGCCCGCTGCGCTCGGCCAAAGTGTGTGGGCAGGTCCCCGACTCGGTACATGACTCGCTTCTCATCTCCCCCTTCTCCCAGCCTGGTAAGCATGGACGTGTTGTGCGCTGGCATTTGGCCTCATTGACCTGAACCCCACCTTTTATTTTTTTGTTACCGGATGGGGAATCGGATGCACAGAGAGGTTTGTTGATCTCTCTGAGGGCACACAGCTGGCACGTGGGAGGGCCAGGCCAGCTGCAGAGCCGCGTTGCCCCGACCCTTCTCTTTTGCTACCTTTTGTCTGGAAACTGCCAACCTGACCTCCCTTCCAGCCTTGCCCCTTCTCCCCCCCCAGATACTCTCAGCACCTAATGGAAACAGGTGCCCATCCTGAGTCTCCCGCCCGCTGACCCCAAACCCTCACTGTGTGGCTGGGGCAATGGGTTCCCCCGTTGATTTCTCCGTTCCCCCTCTTGGCAAAACTTAGATTAATCACAGTCCCGCCCGTGGGAGGCGCGTCTCCCCCTTCCACATTCAAGGTAGGCACACCTGGGCCTAGGTCTTGGAGCTGAAGGGTGTTCAGGATGTCAGGCAGGAGTTGGGGCATCGTAGAGTGCAAGAGCCCCGGGCCCTGCACGCCACCACCCCCAGACAGCGCCTGTCACCGCGGGGGCTTCTCAATCCTGCTCCCTTCGGCTGCATCCTCACCCCCGCCGGGACCATTGCAGTGTCAGCTGGATGTGTGTGTGTCTGTGTGTGTGTGTGTCTGTGTGTGTGTGTGTCTGTGTGTGTGTCCAGCTCTGTGCGTCATTGGCCCCTCCTGGACGTGCTGGTGCTGGGTGTAAGTGGCCAGTGCCTTGGGGTGGGGGTGGGGTTGAGAGTCTGAGGCCAGAGGATGCAGCGGCCTTTCTGCATCTAATCGTGTTTACTGCTGCGGGCCAGGTGGCAGCTAGGAGAGGGAACCTGTTGCCCACCCTGGAGTGGCCAGTCCTGAGGGACGTTGGCTGCCTACTCAGAACATTGCCCTCCTTCAGCACTGCCCCCTGTGCCCACATGCAGTCACCTCCTTCTCATGGCCTCAACACTCCTCTGGAGAATGGGACTTGGGGAAGCGGCATGTGCGGCTTGCGGCACCCGTCGGGCTGGGCTTACGGTGTGTGTCTCGGTAAAGCAACTCCGGCCCTGTGCTGCGTCCAGAACATTCCTAGCCCTGCCCCTCAACCTGGACAGGTGGACAAGCTCGTGGGGGTTTGGGGGCCCTGGTGTCCCTGTGCGGAGGGGATGCCCATGGTGAGAAAAGAGGTGGGAGAGACCCAAGCCGGGCAGGAGGGAGGGCTGAGTCCTAGACCAGCGAGGAGCAGGTGGGGGTTGGTGGAGCAGATACTATGGGCCTGGTGGGGAAGGGGCTGCTGCGTGCTGCCCCCCAACACACACAAGCCCTGCAGCTGCTCTGAGACTCGGGAGATGGACGAGTGGTTGGGAGTAGCTCGGATGTCCCAGCTGCCTCCTCATCTTTCAGCATGAAGGGAGGAGGGAGCCGCAGGAATGTGGCCCCTCCTGTCCACTCCTTGGAAGCTCAGAGCACGGACGCTGGAGGCCTTAGGGGCCCAGGAAGCAGGAGCAGGTTCTTCTGTGTAGCCCACCCCCCCCCCCAGCAAGTGCACAAAAAGTGGGCCCAGAGCTGTCATACATCGGGAAGGCTTTATCTTGCACATGGCCAACCCGGCTTCAATCCCCGGCATCCCATATGGGCCCCTGATTACTATCAGGAGTCATTTCTGAGTGCAGAGCCAGAAGTAACCCCTGAGCATCGCTCAGCACATACATACTCAAAGTGCACAAAAAAGCAATATTCATCTTCAGGATTCAGAAATGACAGGGCAGGTGATGAAAATTCATCTGTTGCTCGTGCCCAGAGCTGTGAGCTCTGGGGCTCCCATGAGCGGCCAGTTTTCCAGGTGTTGCGCATTTATGGGGTCTGGGGAGGTCCATGATGTTAACTGGCCCCAGTGGCTGGGCTGGACCAGCAGGGTGCCCAGAGAGTGGGTGCGGGAGGGCCGCTCCTGGCTGGTCCTGCCTGCCAGGCACACGGGCACATTGGGGACGGGGCTTCCGGAAGCCACCTGCCCGCAGCCCTGCATTGTCTGACACGCGGCGTGCGGGCTCCGAGCACATCTGATTCGTCTCTTCCCCATCAGATCATTTGTAACTGTCACCAGGCAGTCTCGCCCGGCGCTGATTCAATCTCTGCTTTGTGCTGTCGCAGCCGTTTTTCTGCACCGGGCTGATTTTGAAAGGAGGCCCATCTTCTGTGCCCGTTTTCCATAAGCGGGTGTGTGTGTGTGTGTGTGTACATCCCCCACGCCTGCAGTCGCACACATCTCTGCCTCTAGACACCAAGATTAGGATTTGGAATGAGGTAGGCAGGATGGGAGGGGGACTTCCCTCCCATGTCCATCCCCCACACACACACGCGTGCAAGAACATCAGCTCTCTGCTCAGATTCGGGAGATAGACGTTAAACGATTTTTCGGTGAGATTCCAGAGTGGAAATGACAGAACAGTAACAACGGGAGCGGACAGGGAAGAAGGAGACTCACTTAGGTGGGTGGTCAGGGAGGGCCTCTTGGAGGAAGGGACATTGTGGTTGATATCAGAATGAGGAGCCAGAACTGGCCCTGTGGTGTCTCCCTATCCCCCAATTGGAATGAAGATGCCTGTAAGTGTAAGCGCCACCCCAAATTTCAAAGGTTGGGCATGAAAAGAAGAATGTAAAGTCATTAGTAATTTCTGAATGGGGGTTGGGGAGGGGCCTTTCTTGGCAATGCTCAGGGGCTACTCCTGGCTCTGTGCTCAGGGTCACTCCTGGCTCTGTGCTCGGGGCTCACTCCTGGCTGCTCACTCCTGGCTCTGTGCTCGGGGCCTCTCCTGGCTCTGCACTCAGGAGTCACTCCTGGTCATGTGCTCTGGATCACTCCTGGCTCTGTGCTCCTGGCCTCTCCTGGCTCTGCACTCAGGGGCCACTCCTGGCTCTCTCACTCAGGGGCCACTCCTGGCTCTGTGCTCCTGGCCACTCCTGGATCTGCACTCAGGGACCACTCCTGGATCTGCACTCAGGGGCCACTCCTGGCTCTGCACTCAGGGGCCACTCCTGGCTCTGCACTCAGGGGCCACTCCTGGCTCTGCACTCATGGGCCACTCCTGACCCTGTGCTCAGGGCTCACCCCTGACTCTGCGTTCATGGTTCGGTCGTGCGGAACCGTATGCAGTGCTGGGGTCTGAGCCATTATCACCATAACAGCCACATGCTAAGCCAGTGCCTTCTCCTCTGTCCTCTCCCCTCCCTGATTTCTGATGTTGATTTCCGGCTGAAGCAATGCTACCTTGGCTGCGGTGGATTAGGTAAAGTCTATCACCTGGCGGCCTCTGGCAAGGTGGTCGTTCAATCTCTTTCCCATAGGCAGTGTCCTGCAGAGCCTGCAGGTGAGGTCAGCCCGGAGTGCACCTGGGCTGCGAGCAAGGCTGGCCTGTTGGGGAACCGGGGGGCGGGAGGAGGAGGATGCACCCTGGGCCTGAGAGGATTGGGAGCATCTGAAAGGCCCTGGAGCACAGCGGGGAGGGCGCTTGGTTTGCACACAGCTGACCGGATTCCACCCCCAGATCCGATACAGGTCCTCGAACCCACCAGGAGTCAGGAGCAAGTTCTGAGCACTGTTGTGTGCGGTCCCAAACCCAAACCAAACCAACAACAGGAGTGGAATGCCATGGGGGTCAGGCTGGGGGTGAGGATGGATGGACAGTCCACCCAGATGCCGAGTGGGAACTGCTGTTGTACCAGGGGTGCCGGATGAGTATCCTAAGTGACATTTGTCATGAATCAGGACAGGGGCTGGTGAGCGAGCTCCTAGGGGGACAGCATACAGGAGACGGGGTTCAACCTCTGGCCACTGCTTGGTCGCCTGATCCCTGAGCACCGCGTGGTGTGGCCCCAAAACAAACAAATGGAAAGCATCACGCAGGCTTGCGGCTTGGGATGGGGGCGGCGACGGCTCCTCTGGTTCTGGCTCCCCGGAAAGGGCCCTGCTGCTGCTTGGGGCTGCTGGACCGGCCCTAGAGCCTCGGGACCTGCCTCTGTCCGCCCTCATCCATCATCTGCCTGTGGCCGCCACGCCTTCCCTCCCACCAGCAGCTGCTCTGCTTCATGTCCGTGAATTTACAGCCGTTTCTCAGCCTCCTGTCTCCAGGTGGTCAGGGGTTGGGTCCCACAGGGAAACGTCCACTCTTTAGCAGCAGAAGCGCTGACCCCGGGGGTGGAGCTCCGTGATAGCTCCTGCTTCAAGGCTGCGTGGACCTGAGAGCCTCCGTGCCAGGCCCAGCACCCACAGGACAACCAGAGGAATGTGTGTCCCCTTGGGTAGAAGATGTAAAACTGCAGAGAGGCACACAGCCCTTCAGTCCACAGGCCTTCGGCTAGGATAGGTCTGAATTGCGGTGGGGGCAGGGACTGCTGGCTCTTAGCCCTGACCTGTCCGTCTCTGTGGGCCGTGGTCAGAGGACACCGAGAAAGTTTCTCACTCAGAAAAGGGCTAAGAGACACTGCGCCCTGCACCCATCCCGGCTCAGGACTGAGACTGCGCCCTGCACCCATCGCGGCACAGGGCTGAGACTCTGCGCCCTGCACCCATCCCGGCTCAGGGCTGAGACTCTGCGCCCTGCACCCATCGCGGCTCAGGGCTGAGACTCTGCGCCCTGCTCTCAGTAGAGGGTGGAGGCCCACACATAAGCCCGGTTCTCAGGGGTTAATTAATTTGTCCATCTGTGGCCTTTGTCTTATTCCCTGGCCTTGTCTCGAAGGTTCCACTCATTTCTGCACTGACCCAGCCCCAGAAACATCTGTTGATCCTTCAGTTGGGGGAAAGTCAAGGACAGCTCTGGCTAAGTGTGTTTATCAGCACTTCACCCCCTGGTCAAAAAAAAAAACCAAACCAAATCAAAAGTAAGGTCCATCTCCTGTATTCCACGGGGACCCCTGCCAGGGAGTGGTGCCTGAGTGCAGAGCCAGGAGTAAGCCCTGAGCACCACTGAGTGTGGCCTGCCCCAAAAAACTAAACAAAAAATAAACAACACACACAACACACACACAACATTCACACACACACACACTCTCCCTCACAAGCACACACACACACACACTCTCCTGGCCTTCATCACAGCCTTTGGAAGAATTCCTTCTTCCTTCTTCCTTCTTCCTCTCCTTCCTACAGTCACATTCTCCAGCCTGTGTGACCTGAGCCCCCTCCCCAGGCTGTCCCTCTCCCCTGCTGATCACCTCCCTCGGGTGTGGGGGGCGTTGTTAGTGATATGATGTCTGTATAGTGGGAGCCCCTGGGAACCGTCAAAGCTCTTATTATGGCTCTGATGATTAGATTTTCTCTCTCCCCTGAGCTGTGGGTGCTGGGTCTGGGGATGTCAGGGGGAAAGAGGTGGGAAGGGGCTGGGGGCACCTGTCATCACATCCCTCTCCCGGAGCACCTAGTGACCTTTTGGTGTCCCCTTATACCAGCGGACCTTCAGGAAGGTTCTATCAGACTAGGCTTTTCTGAGCTTCCCTTGGATGCTGGAGTCTGGGTCCCCTGTGTCGGGGAAACTTGACTCCCCCTTCCTGCACAGGCTGGCTTCCGGCTCAGAGATGGGACAGAAGGTGGGCTCTGGCCCTGCTCACGCTGGCCTGGTTGGGTCCCTGCACCCCCTCTGGTCTACAGCACCGTCAGGAGTGTCCTCTGAACAGAGCCAGCAGTAATGGTGAGCACGCTGGGTGTGGCCCCCAAACAGACAAAAATATTGACCTCAAATGACCTTTGCAGTCTACCCCCCCACCCTCACTTGTTCTCCCCCTTGGATTGTGATTTTGGGGGAAAGTTTCTGAGGTGGAGGGGGCGAGCAATAGCACAGCAGGGGAGGGCATTTGCCTTGCATCGCGGCTGACCCAGGTTCGATCCCCGGCATCCCGTATGGTCCCCTGAGCACCGCCAGGAGTAATTCCTGAGTGCAGAGTCAGGAGTAACCCCTGAGCATTGCCGGGTGTGACCCAGAAAGCAAGAAAAAGAAAAGAAGATTCTGAGAGAGGCATTGGGGCTTTGCTCCCTCCCCACTGGAACCATCAGCGCGAGAATGGTTGCCAGAGCGACCCCTCAGCCTTCAGGAAAGGATGGCTTTTGCTTTGTTTTGGGCTATACCGGGTGGTGCTCAGGGCTTACTCCTGGCTGTGCACTCAGGGATCAGTCCAGCAGGAACTAGGGGACTGCGTGGGATGCCGGGAATCTAACCCAGATCTAACCCAGGAGATCTAACCAGGGGATCTAACCCAGGTCAGCTGCAAGGCAAGCACCCTCCCCGTTTCCTGTCCTTCTGGGCCTAAGGGGTAGCTTTCTTGGGGTCTTCCTCTGCGCCTCCTTCCCACCCTCCCAACACCTTCTTTAGCCACCGGAGTAAATTCTCCCCAGGGTAAGGTTGGACCCCACCGATGGTCCCTAGATCGTGGCACCCTTGCCTGGCCTCCAACAGATAGCCTTTGACTCCTTTCCCAGAGGTGCTCCCAACACCTTCTTTAGCCACCGGAGTAAATTCTCCCCAGGGTAAGGTTGGACCCCACCGATGGTCCCCTAGATCGTGGCACCCTTGCCTGGCCTCCAACAGATAGCCTTTGACTCCTTTCCCAGAGGTGCTTCAGTCTCCGGGGGCTGCTCCTTCCCCGTTGCCGGCTCTGCAGCCCTACCTGGCAGCTGTCCAGCAGCCCCACCTGCTCTGTGCCCTCTGCAGCACTCGCCCCGCCATACCAGGCACCAGCAAAGGCGACCCACCAGGAGTTGCCATGTGGCCCTGACCCGTGGCTTTCATGGTGGAGAGCGAGCCACTCTTTCAGATGAGGAAATTGAGGGAAGGGAATATTGGCCACGGCACAGAGCCAGGGCTTAGTGGAGGGAGAGGCTCAGGGGCTCTGGCTTCAGAGCCTGGAACACAGACTGAATGCAGGGGCCGGCCCCTTCCACATGACCCCCTTACCCTCCGCCCCTACCCCTGCTTAGGTAGGGCCTCCCCACCAGGCCTTGGACTCCTGCTTCTGATACTCCCGGCTGCAGCTTCTGTCCTCCCCGCAGCTGAAGCCAGGGCCCAGCACACAGTAGGCGCTTAATTTGCTCCTCTCCTCTCCAGAGGGTGAAAGGCGGCCCAGCCCTTAACTCCAGGTTCTGCCATGACTGACTAGGATTGGCCCTTTCCAGGGCCCCTGCGCTGGGAGCTGGCCATGGTGCTGACAGTGCTTGGCAGGAAGCCCGGGACAGTCCCTTTGCTCAGACTCGGCTGTTCTTCATTCCTTCCTTGGGGGTGGGGGTAACCCCTGCCTGGCACCAGCACCAAGCAGCACACGGAGAACCCCGTGTGTGTGTGTGTGTGTGTGTGTGTGTGTGGAGGAGGTCTCCTCTCACCTGCCCGTTCCTCCCACACCTGGTCTGTTTCCCAGAAACTCAGAAGGAACCTGGGTTTCCATTGAAAGTCGAGCCCAAGTGCCAGGGGCGGAGACCCCAGCCATGCTGGCCAGCAGAAGTCACTGTGTGGTCAAGGCCTGCCCCAGTGCTCATGAGAGCTGTTGTCCAGGGTCTGTCCACCTGCTGCCTTCCCCCAGGGTCTGACAATCGTGTCTATTTGAGGGACCTCCCCCATGGCCCCAACTTGCCCCCTAACTTAGCAGGTCTGGTACCAGGCCCAGCCAAGGGGCTAGGAATAGTTCGCAAGGCCTCACGGGAGGGGTGTCCCCACCCACCCCACCCCTCTCACATAGGCTGAGAGTTGCATATGGTCTGTGCTCAGATGTTCTTTGTCCAGAGGCTGGGGGAAGGGTGCGGAGCCCACCGTATGGACAGCGGATGCACCCCACCCCCAGCCCCCTCTGCCATGCAGCAGTGGGAAATAATCACGTCTCCAGAACCCCCCGATCCACAGCCGGGCCCTGCACCAGTTTAATCAGCAGTGCCCTGCACCAGGAAGATTCCAGAGCGTGAGAGATCAGCAGAGGGTTAAAAGAGAATTACGCTGTCTCCTCCATGCTAATGTAATCTCTAACCAGATCTGCCTAGCCGCAGCTCAAATTGCTTTTTAGATTAACATTTAATTATTAACAGGGTCCCTGGAAGGCCTCAAGGCTCACGAGCAGGGATGGTAAGGGGGACAGAGGGAGTAGCGGGGGGCTCAGGGTGGGCTTACACTCTGCCTTATAGAGAGACGGAACTGGGGGGGGCAGGACAGGGAGTGGGATGAAGGGGGGGCGCAAAAAAAGGGAGACAGCCAGGTGCAGGAAAGAAAGGTGTGGGGACAGCGGGCAGAGGCAGCTGGAGAAGGGACGGGGGCTGGAAATAAAGGAGGAAGGTGGTGGGATGGACACTTCCGGGATCCCAGGGGCTGGGCCGGACAGCCCTCCTGGCCTAGAAGGCAGGTGACTTCCAGCCCCTCCTCTGAGCTCACTATGGCTAACACTGAGCCAGAGATGAATTCGGGCTGGAGCGATAGCATAGCGGGAGGGCATCTGCTTTGCATGTGGCCAACCTGGGTTCGATCCCGGCATCCCATATGGTTCCTCTGAGCACTGCCAGGAGTAATTCCTGAGTGCAGAGGTTGAACATTGCTAGGTGTGACCCAAAAAGTAAAAAGGAAAAATAAAAAGTGATGGATCTCGGGGCTGGAGTGGTAGTCCAGCAAGTATGGCATTTGCCTTGCTTGCGGTGATCTGGGTTCGATCCCGGCATCCCATATGGTCCCCTGAGCACGGTCAGGAGTAATTCTTGAGTGCAGAGCCAGGAGTAACCCCTGAGCATCGCCAGGTGTGACAAAAAAAAAGTGATGGATCCCAGCCACCTAGCCAGGACCTGACCCGGCTCTGCCAGGCTCCCCCATGGCGCCTACCCTCAGCTGTACCCTGCCCCCGCACCGCAGACTCCTCCCGTCTTGGTGACCAGGACATGTGGATGAGCCTTGGCATCCAGGAAGCGTGTGGGAGCCTCCACAGAGGCTGCAGGGACACGGGCCAGGCCAACAGGCCACAGCTCAGAGCGAACATTCCAGGGCGCTCCTGCTGTCATCAGCGCCAGTGAAGGAAGGTGCAGGCGCAGGTGGGCTCGCCCTCCCCGGGCCGAGACCTGGACACGCAGAGATGACCGGGACAGGGAGGCCGGGCCCGGGGCTGGTGAGAATAGAGACCGTCTCTCAGGTCTCCTTGCTCTCCCGCCGGCCTGGCGAGCGGGCTCCTGTCCCCTCACACCAGGCAAGTTCCCTTCCTTTCTCTCACTCCCCTGTCACATTTCCTTTATCTAAATCCACGGCTCTGAAGGGCATATCGACAGCCGGGAGCCTTATCTGCGGCAGGGGACCTTCTCCTCTGGGTGCCTCCGAGATAAGGTGTCTTATCGGGCTCTGTGTCAGGGAGCGTGCCACAGCATTCTGATCAGGGAGGTTTGCGGTGTGCCCCCTTTTTATTATTATTATTATTATTAAAGTCACAGAAGAGCTGCGGCTTATAAACAGCCCGATTTGCAGATAGGGTTTCAGAATAAGCTGCATTCCCAGGACAGTCTGAGACTCTCGGGCCATGGGGGTGGGGGGTTACAAATACTAGCTTTCTGCAGAGGGTTCGATGACTGGCAGAAAGGGGCCGGCTGAAGTCTCGGGGAACCATGAGTGTTGTGGGCACGCGCTCCAGGCCGGACTCCGGCTGGCTCTGTGGTCTGGAGCAGTAATGTTTGACCTCTCTGGGCCTCGGTTACTTCTGCCAACAATAACCCATTCACTGGTTCCAGCTGTCATTCAGCACCTGCTTATGAAGCTGCCGACTGTGTCCTGGGGAGAGCAGTTCATGCCCCCGAGACAACCGGAGTCCAGGCGAGAGACATGAAAATTGGCCGTTTGCTCTCAGGGCAGTTCGGGGGGCGGGTGGGGCTGCCCAGAACTAGGCCAGCTTAGCCTCCATGGGGGTTAGAGTGGAGCTGGGGGAAGAGGGCCAAACAGGGGCCAAGGCGTGTCATGGGACACTAGCCAGGCTGGGGGACGAGGAGGGACGAGGGCCCGGACCAGGGGCTGGGCTCTGTTCCAGGGCCGTAGCAGAATTTTCAAGCCAGGAGAGGGCTCGATCTCGTCTTCCTGTGACTAACAGGCACGATTCAGGCTCTGGGCAGGGAGCCCACATGTCCCCCTCCTCATCTTCAGCTGACCCCTCCGAAAAGTCCCTCCTCTAAAGAGTCCCTGCCACTGGGCCTCCAGAAAGGAAGGGACAGAGGATCCGCAGGGCTCATTAAGGCTGAGCTCTGGCCCAAATGTGTGTCCCGTGAGGGCCAGAGAGATAGTGCAGTGGGGAGGGCACTTCGCCTTGCAGGGGTGCGATCCCAGCCCCATGGAGGGTCCCTCCAGCCCCTCCAGGAGTGATCCCTGAGCGCAGAGCTAGGAGTAAGCTCTGAGCACTGCCAGGTGTGGTCTCCCTACAAAAAATAATGGGTCCTTCCCTGCCAGGGGACTCTTGGCTCCCAGACGTGCCTGGGCACCTGTATAAAGCACAGAGCTCCACGGGGATATGGGGACTGGGAGACAGTCTCCAGAGTGACCCCATCAGGATGCAGACCGTATTACCTTTTTTTTTTTTTTTTTTTTTTTTGCTTTTTGGGTCATGCCCAGAAATGCTCAGGGTTACTCCTGGCAGTGTTCAGGGGACCATGTGAGATGCTGGAGATCAAACTTGGGTTGGCCACATGCCAGGCAAATGCTGTACTACTGGGCTATCGCTCTGTCCCCAATCCTACAATGCCTTTAACTTCTCATCCACATATCTTGAGGGGTCATATGTGGGGTGCACGTGCTAGAGAGAGGCTGGCCCGGCCAGGACTCTGGAGGGCGGGGTCTGAACCCCCTTGAGAAGTTGGGGGTGGCTCCAGGGTCTTCCAAGCATTCACTGGAGGGGTGCCCAGGCTTCTAGCCCAGGCTTGCTTGGTGATTCCCTGTGGGGACTCCGCGGGACAACCCCCTTAGCAGCGTCGGGCTGGGTGCATTTCCCTGGATACTGGGGGTTCCCTCTGTCCCCTCTCCTCTGCGTTCCCCATAAGAACGGAAGAGGTGTGTAGCCGTGGGTGAGGGAAACTCTTCTGTTGGGGGGTAGCTAAAGGTCTTTGCTTTCTTCCAGATGCACCCACAATCACACATGCCCCCAACAGCTACATGGGCTTGCATGGAGTGGGGCGGGCACAGGGCTGGGCACGTGGTGTGGCAAGACCCTGGGCACAGCCCCAGTGCCGGGAAGGGGAGTCGTCTGGGCACGTGGACCCCCTCCCCAGGCACAGAAACCAAAGCAGGAAGCGGATGCTGCATTTTGTTGCTTTTTTTGTTTTGTTTTGTTTTGCTTTCTTTATTGCATTGCTGTGTTAAGGCTGGAGACTAGAGGTGGGGGTGCAGAGAACCCCTCCCCTCCCCCACTCACCCCACTCTCTCTCTCTCTTTGGAGACAGTAATAGGAGAAAATTGGTTTTGAAACTGAATAAAAGTCCCTTTCAGAGTAAATCATTTCTTTCAGGCTACCTTTGCTGAGAGTAAAATGGAGCATAATGAAAGGTGGTTAGCGATTGTCTCTCATTTACCGAGCGTGGCGGGACAGACGCGAGGCTCCGCCGTCTCGGGGAAATACAAGATTGGAATAATTGCGCGGTAACAAGGAGCTTGTTGTGAAATTAGTATCTTAAGAAAGTAGTGAAAAAAGGCTTTTCCTCATGAATACTTCATTATTAGCAGAAGCGGCAGAATTCAGGGTTCCAGACACCTGTTCAGTATTAAATAACTTCCCTTTCTTCTACTCCCACCCCTCCTCCTTTTTTGAAACCAGCGTGAGGATGGAGTGAGGACAGATTTGACCCGTCCCTGGCTGCCCTCTGCTGGGGTGGGGGGTGGGGATGAGGCCCCAGTGGCCAGGCCCCGGGGACATCAGTGCCTTCTGGAACTGAACTGGCACCCAGGTCTGTCAGGAAGCGGGGACGGGACCGGGGCCCGAGTTAGGAACAAACCCCCGCCAAGCCCCCCACCAAACAAAGCCCCCAGGGAAAGTGGGTTTCCAAGTGTGGACAGCTGGCTTGGGTGACGAGCAAATGGAACCCAACAGCTGTGCTGAGTTGCAGCCCACAGGACACCTGGCATTGCACTTTGGGGGAGGGGGTCAGTGCGGTGGTAGCAGGAGCAGCCTGGGCCAGGGTTCTGGTGGCCCTTGGAGCCTGGGTCAGGATGCAGAGACCAAGGTCAGGCTCAGCGTAGGTCAAGGTGGGGGGGCACCCCACTTTTGTCTCCCAGAGACCCAGCCTGGATCTCTCTCCTCCCTGCTGTATGTGTTGTGAGGGGCTTTGGGGGTACCCAGGCAGAAGGTTGTGCCACACTTTGAGAGACTGGACCCCAGGGGGCTGGAAGCGAAACTACAGCGGGCGGAATGCTGGCCTTGCATGTGACTGACCCTGATTCTTTCCCCAGCACCCCATATGGTCCGCAAGCCCAGCCTGGAGTGATCCCTGAGCACAGTCAGGGAGTAAGCCCTGAGCACTGCCAGGTGTGTCCCCATAAATCAACGAAACTGGACAGGCATGGTCACTCCCTGGATCATTCTGGAGTGCCCCTGTGCTCACTCATTCCAGGAATAACCCCAAGGGGTCTAGCTGTACCTTTTAGCTCATGGAGAAGGGTCGGTGGCCCTCACCAACTGCAGAGACAGCCTTTGCATGAAAAGACACTACCTGCTTCTTTTTATTTGTTTGGGGGCCACATTGGGTAGTGTTCAGGGCTTCCTCCAGCTCTGCGCTTGCTCCTGGTGGTGCTCAGGGGATCATGTGTGATACTGGTCAGCCGCATGCAAGGCCAGCACCCTACCCACTGGGCTATCTCTCTGGCCCCAAGAGAGACACTAACGCAGAAGTGAGAGACTCACTGTCGGAGCAGAGAAGCCAGCCCCAGGGAGGGACTGGGCCACAGAGGGGAACGGGGCTTGGCTTGTCTGACAACCTGGTTCTGGTGGATGACCAGCACCCCGAAACCAAGATCCTTCCTTTCCTGTGTGGCCCTGGGGGCTCGTTGCTGTCCTGCCACTCTCGCCATCTCCCCATCTTTCTGGATGTGACATTTTGGGGTTCTACAGGGTGCTCGGGGTAGTGGTGGGGGCGCTGCTGGTGAGAACACCCAGCCTGGGTGTGGTGGCTTTGCTGTGACATGCTCGTGACAGTCGCTCCCTCTCCCTACCCACAGGAACCCCGCCACAGAGTGTGCCCCCGCCCCACTCCTCAGCCATGCTGGCCTGTCTGCAGAGGGACCCAGAACCCGGCGGGCCAGCACCTGGCCTGCCCGGGCAGAGCCTGGAGCTGCGCAAGTGTGAGTACCCCCAACCCCAGTGTGAATATCCCAACCCGGTGTGAGTAACCCCAACCCCAGTGTGAGTACCCCAACCCCAGTGTGAGTACCCCAACCCCAGTGTGAGTACCCCCAACCCCAGTGCGAGTACCCCCAACCCCAGTGTGAGTACCCCCAACCCCCAGTGTGAAATATCCCAACCCCAGTGTGAGTACCCCAACCCCAGTGCGAGTACCCCCAACCCCAGTGTGAGTACCCCCCAACCCCAGTGTGAGTACCCCAACCCCAGTGTGAGTACCCCCAACCCCAATGTGAGTACCCCAACCCCAGTGTGAGTACCCCCAACCCCAGTGTGAGTACCCCCAACCCCAGTGTGAGTACCCCAACCCCAGTGTGAGTACCCCTAACCCCAGTGTGAGTACCCCCAACCCCAGTGTGAGTACCCCCAACCCCAGTGTGAGTACCCCAACCCCAGTGTGAGTACCCCAAACCCAGTTTGAGTACCCCAACCCCAGTGTGAGTACCCCAACCCCAGTGTGAGTACCCCCAACCCCAGTGTGAGTACCCCCAACCCCAATGTGAGTACCCCCTACCCCCCAGTGTGAGTACCCTCAACCCCAGTGTGAAATATCCCAACCCCAATGTGAGTACCCCAACTCCCAGTGTGAGTACCCCCAACCCCAGTGTGAGTACCCCCAGCCCCAGTGTGAGTACCCCAGCCCCAGTGTGAGTACCCCCAACCCCAGAGTGAGTGCCCCCAACCCCAGTGTGAATAACCCTAACCCCAGAGTGAGTGCCCCCAACCCCAGAGTGAGTATTCCAACCCCAGTGTGGTAGCCCCAACCCCAGTGTGAGTACCCCCAACCCCAGTGTGAGTAGCCCCATGCCCCATGAGGTCGCAGGCTGCTCTCCGTGCCTCATTCCACATGCTCCGTCCCGCCCTGGGAGCTGTGTCCCCTCCACCCTCTCACCTGCACCCCTGCTTGCTGCCTCATCCAGGGGCGCCCACTGCCCTGTGCTGGCTGACTTCCACCTGGCACCTCTCTGACCTCTCCCAGCACCCGCCCTAGGCCTTGCTCCTCTCCTCCCCGCCATAGGGTGAGGGGCTGCTTGTGTTTTACATCTCAGGGGCCACTGGTGTCCTCCCCACAGTGCTCAGGAGCCTCCGGGCCACACCTGAAAAAACCTGGGGACCATGCGGTGCCAGGGATCAAACCCTGCTCAGCCTTAACCCCAGAGCTATCTTCCCAGACCTGTGGTTTATTTTTTTAAATATTTTATCTCAGATAGGTTTTTATTTTTTTTGACTTTCTGGGTCACACCTGTTGATACTCAGGGGTTACTCCTGGCTCTGCACTCAGGAATTACTCCTGGTGGTGCTCTTGGGACCATATGGGATGCTGGGAATCAAACCTGGAACATTTGAATTCTTCCTCAGGAGGAAGCTGTGTGTTCATTAACAGCCCCTTGCCTGTCTCTTTCCTTTTAGGGTTCTCTATTCTGTACTTAGATCATAGACCGTGATCTTTTGTGACTGACGTCTTTCATTCATCATAACGCTCCAAGGTTCCATAGTATAGAGGGAGGGCATTTGCCTTGCACGCAGCCAACCCAGATTCAATCTCCGACATCCCATATGGTCCCCTGAGCCTACCAGGAGTAATTCCTGAGTGCAGAGCAAGGAGTAACCCCTGAGTACCACCAGGTGTGACCCAAAAGCTAAAACAAAACAGAACAGAGCATTTTCAAGGTTCTTCCTTGCGTTGTTCCATCTGTTTGTTCTGGAATAATAGATGTTGTATTTAATTTTTTGGTTTCTTGATGATTTTGTTCAACTATGTCTAGGAAACTCTTTTATGCAGATTCTAATATATTTACATGTGATTGAATACAACAGTTCACAGTTATCTTAAATGACTTCAGCCACATTAAGTATCTGTTTTTGTGCTCTCCCGCCCCTCCCCATCTACCTCGGTTAGGTTAGTTAGCTAACAAGGTCATATATTCCCCTTTCCCCAAAAATCCATCTTTGGGATTTATTTAATGGTGATTAACCTTTTCAAATTCATTATCTTATGCTTCTGTCTTGGTTAAAATCTTCCTCCTGTTTTTCTTGTTTTTTAATTTCTTGAGTTAGAGACTTAAATCTTTACAATGATAAGAAGCCAAGGAAAAAAGTGAAGGTTATTAATTCCCCTGAGCACTGCTTTCTCTACACCTTAGAGGGTCTCATCTATAATATTTTATTGCCATTATTTTCTAGATAGCTGATAATTTAGGTATTGATTTCTTCTAAGACTTAACAGAGTTCTTTCTCTTTACCTAGGTAGCTGGCATTTTTATTTTTTAATTTTATTTTCTGGTTGATTATACTTTAATTAGAGTGTGTTGTCTTTCTGCTTTTTTGCTTGTTTGTTTTTTGAACTTCAGTGATGTTTTCTTATATCCTCTGTGGTGATTTTGTGAGTTGGCGTTCATGGGTCTTGGGAAGCAGAGACCATTTGTAAATTTGGGGAGTTTAGTGTCTACCAACTATACCCACCCCATTAATTCGGTTGGGTCTTTTACATCTGCGCTCACTTGTCAGGGACAGAGAGAGCTCACACTCCCCCTGATGAGTTCCAGTCTATTTCTTCTTATGGTCCTGGCGGCACTGACTTGCCACACGCTGACACCCGTATTCGTACCCAATCTCTTCATAGCGAGTGATTTCCTACTTTCTGGATCCGTTTCCATCTGTGAAGCTGGTAGCCTCAGCCTTCTAATTCTCTTTCAGTTTCCCCCTCCAAATCTTTGTCAGTCGCTCTCTGTCCACCCTTCTGAATGATGCCGTTTTAGTGTGACTCCTGGGTTGTGGAATTGGATGAAATTTTGTGATTCGATCTGGAGCAATTCTATCTTTTGAAAACAGAGCTTAAAAGATGAGTTTGTTTAGCTTGTTTATTTGGATGGATACAGGCGCTGTCTGGCCTTAGTTCAATGTGCTCTAATTGCTTTTTAAAAGTCTTTTTCCCCCTCTGGGATCTGTGTGCGTGGCTTTTGTTTTCAATCCCTATTAATTATGAGGAAGGTGGGTGTTTATCTTCTAGTCACGTAAGCTTTGGAGAAGACCTTCATCCTGTTAGGCCTCAGAGAGCTCAGTTAACCTCAGTGTGCATCCCAGCACTTCACGGTTCCTGCATACTGTCAGTGAGTCTGTCTGCACCCCAAAGAGCATATATGTAAAGTATTTATGTATTAAGTATACATTATTTATATATGTTCAGTATTATGAGCTTTTTTTTTCTTTGTGGGTAACACCCGGCAATGCTCAGGGGCTACTCCTGGCTCTGCACTCAGGAACTACTCCTGGCAGTGTTCGGGGACCATATGGGATGCCAGGGATCGAACCTAGGCCGGCACAGGCCGACTGCGTGCAAGGCAAAAACGCCTCTACCCGCTGGGCTATCGCTCCGGCCCAGCACACCATAGAGCTGTATGCTACCCACACGGCAGAGCCTGGCAAGCTACCCGTGTCGTATTTGATATGCCAGATACCAGTAACAATTCTAGACCTCATTCCCATGACCTGATGGAATGGCTTGAGGCTCTTTATGTTCCTGGAGCAAGCAGGTGCCCTTGGGCTTTACTTGCATGAGACAGGTCATATGGAGATGTTACTGGTGCCCGCTCGAGCAAATCGATGATGAACGGGAAGACAGTGATACAGTGACAGTGAAATAATATATTATTTATATTTGCATTTATAAATGTTCATATTATTTATATATGTTCAGTGTGTGTGTGTCTGTGTGTGTGTCTGTGTGTGTGTCTGTGTGTGTGTGTCTGTGTATGCTTAATTCTTGTTTAGGGGCCATATCTGATAGTGCTCAGAAGCTACTCCTGGCTCTGTGCTCAAGGGTTACTCCCAGCAGTTTTCGGAGAAACTTGTGGCCCCAGTAAATCGACCCTGTACCTTCCCCCAGCAGCGTATGCAGCCAGCCTGTTGAGCGCCTGATTCTCTTATTTCAGTGCGACAGTGTGGATTAACAGTATGAAACAAAACGATAGACTTGGTACATTTCTGTGACCTAGCAACAGGGTTTTATTTATTTTTATTTTTTTGCTTTTTGGGTCACACCTGGCGACACTCAGGGGTTACTCCTGGCTCTGCACTCAGGAATTACTCCTGGCGGTGCTCAGGGGACCATATGGGATGCCGGGATTGAACCCAGGCCGGCACAGGCCGGCTGCGTGCAAGGCAAACGCCCTACTCGCTGGGCTATCGCTCCGGCCCCGGCAACAGTTTTAAATGACCTTTTGACCCCAGCTGTCGAGGCTGGGAGGCCATGCATATGCTCACTTTACTGTGCCCCCCCCCGTCTGCCGTCTCTCTGCCTCCAGCATCTGGTTTACAGCACCGGGTCTGAGACTTGGTGGCTCAGCCCCCTGGGCCCCGCTGGCCGGGCTCACCACCAGTACCTGGGCCTCGGTTTTCTGTCATCCGGGACAGTCCATTTGGCACGGGCTCCAGGCCCAGGGATCAGCCCTCTGGAGTCCCTCGCGCTCAGAATGGTCAGTGACTGGTCACCTTTCCCGCTTGACAAGCAGGTAATGCCTGGGTCACTTTGCTTCCCAAAGTGAGGGTTTGGGGGAGGGAGGCACCTTGTTCTCTCCCTGAGGCTGCCATGGAGAGGCGGAGAAAGGGCAGCCTTTGAGTTTCATTTCCTGTTCGTCTTTCCCTGCCTTGCCGGTCATTGCTTTGTGTGTCTGTTCACAGCCGGTCCTGAGCCCCACAGAGCCCAGGTCAGAGGTCCTCTGGTGGCGGTGCCCGTTCTGGGGGTGACTCTGCTGCCTGTCTCCTCGCACACTCTCCTCTGAACTCGCCTTCCCAGCCCCTTACTTCATTTCAGTTTTATTTTCTCCCCAAGTTGATTTTTATTTTTCCGTTTTTGGGCTACACCGTGGCTCTCTGCTCAGAGATGACTCCTGGTTCTGTGCTCAGGAATAACTCCCAGCTCTGTCTTTAGGGATGACTCCTGGCTCTATCCTCAGGAATGATTCCTAGCTCTGTGCTCAGGGATGACTCTTGGCTCTGTGCTCAGGGATGACTCATGGCTCTGTCCTCAGGGATGACTCTTGGCTCTGTCCTCAGGGATGACTCTTGGCTCTGTCCTCAGGGATGACTCTTGGCTCTGTGCTCAGGGATGACTCTTGGATCTGTGCTCAGGAATGACACCAGGCTCTGTGCTCAGGGAGGTCTCATGGTGGTGATTGGGGACCTTATGTGGGACTGAACCAGGCTCCGCCTCAAGGCAAGTGTCTTGGCCCATGTGCTACTCTCTGGCCTTTCTTCCTGTGTTCTTTCCATATCCCCTTTCTTTCCTGACTCTTGTATATCTACTACATGTTTTTGCTTTATAGAAACAATTCCACCTTTTCTACTTCACAATAAAACATGTGACCATAGTCTTCATCTCATTTTTGGACCACATAGCTTGGCTGGAAATGAGAAAGAGAGAAAAGAGTTTGACAACTATTACTTCACCCGCATTTTGCCTTTCTTACAGTTCTTCTTTTTTTTCCTTTTTCTCTCTTTTTTCTTTTGTTTTTTGGGCCACACCCAAAATAATGCTCCGGGTTTACTCGTGGCTCTGCTTTCAGGAATCATTCCTGGTGGGGCTCAAAGAGCCCTAGGGGGATGCCAGGAATAGAACCAGGTCAGCTACATGCAAGACAAACGCCCTCCCAGCTTCCTGTCACTTGGGCCCAATTTTTCTTACAGATTTTGGTTAGGTAGATGGAATGCTGGCTGAATTCCGTTTACTTGCGCTTGAAGGAGTTGAGTTTGCCAACGTTGCTAGAGGTGTAGGTTGGGAACAGTCACAACCATACCCTGAACTTGCTGGAATTTTCCTTACAACCCCAAGTTTTCAATATGTACTTATTGAGGGGCCAGAAAGATGGTGCAGTGGATAGGGCATTCAGCTGTGCTCAGCTGCCCCAGGTTTGAACCCTGGCACCCCCATCTTCCGAGCCCACCAGGAGTGATCCCCAAATACACACACATTGACCCATAGGTCCCTGCAAGTAGGGCTCTAGGGGAGACTTTGATTTCTCCCCCTCTCTGCTCTGCGACAGCTGGGTCTGGGGCAGCATGCGGCCAGCACTTGCCCCCCTGGTGTCGCCACTGCAAAGAGGGACTTTCGGTTTTAGGACACACATTGTCGGAGGTCGTGCTGCGGCCCTGAAATCTGGCCTTAGCCTCCCGCTCTGTTCCTTCCCCCACACAGTTCCTTCCCGGCGGCCCGCCCACCTGTCCTTTTGTTTAGGGATTTGGCAGGCTCCAAATTTTGCCAACAATAGAGTCTGTGTTTTATTTCCATCTCACCTTCATGTTCCGGAAAGCAAAGAGCGATTCGAATCGGTCAGTCGATGTCCACAATGAAGGATCTCCTGCGGGGGTTTCTCAGCGCTGAGTCCATAGACGTTCCTCGGCCTCCTCAGAATGAAAGTGGTGACAGATCAGGACTTCGTGTTTGTGGGACGCCTTGCCCGTGCCCACCCTGCTCCCTGCTCCTCTGCCCTCCTCCTCCTCCTCCTCCTCCTCCTCCTCCTCCTCCTCCCTCCTTGTTCTTTTTCTCCTCCTCCTTCTCATTCTTCTCCTTCTGTCTATTCTTCTGCTTCTTCCTCTTCTCTTCCTCTTCTTCTTCTTCTTCTCCTTCTCTTCTCTTCCTCCTCCTTCTCCTCTTCCTCATTCTTTCTTTCTCTGCATTATCCTCCTTTTCCTCCTCCTTCTCTTCCTTCTTTTCCTCCTCCTTCTTCTCCCTCATTCTCCTTGTCTTTCTCCTCCTTCTCCATCTCTTCTTCTCATTCTTCTCCTTTTCCTTCTTCTCTTCTCCCCCTCCACCCCTTCTTCCTCCCCTTCCTCCTCCTCCTCTTTCTCCTCTTCCTTTTTCTCCTCCCTTGTCCTCTTCCTCCTCCTGCCATTCTGGCAGAGCTCAGGTGACCATGCAGCAGTACCAGGGGTCCAACTCGGGGCCTTGCACATGCTAGGCTCCAAACTCACTCTCTCTCTCTTTTTTGTTTTTGTTTTTGTTTTTTTGGGTTACACCGGCGATGCTCAGGGCTTACTCCTGGCTCTTCTCTTAGAGATTACTCCTGGCAGAGTTCAGGGGACCACATGGGATGCTGAGGATCCAACCCAGGTTGGCTGCATGCAAGGCTAATGCCCTACCCGCTGGGCTATCACTCTGGCCCCCCCACACTCTCTTTTTTAATAGAGTTTAAAAGAGCCCTAGGAGATGGCCCCAAGGGCTGGAACATGTTTTGCTGACAGCTCCCAGGTTTGATCCTCAGCACTGGGGGACTCCTGAGCACTAAGGTGGGTAAACCCTGAGCCCATCAGATGTGACCCCCAAACCCAAACTATCAAAATTAATCAGTGGGGCCAGATCCATAGATCCATCACACTCCTGGGTGTGATGCAAAAACAAGGTCAACATTCGGGGCCCCCGGAGGGCCTGTAGGGTCAATGCTCACTGTCTGCCGTGTTATAGGGGCATGACTGCGTTCCCATAAAACTTTATTTATACAACAAGGCTATGCCCATGCCTGTGAGCTTTTGTTCGCTTCCTCCTGCCCTGTGCAAGGAAGGAAAGAGACTCTGTACTCCGGGAGGGTCTCCACAGGCCACACCTGCGGATGTGCCTGTTACAACTTTTTTTAATCATACACCTGGTGTAACCATTCCCGCACCCCATTTCCAGGATGGATTTTTTCATCACCCCAAAGAGAAAACTACATCCATTAGCAGCCACTCCCCATTTCTGCACACGCCTCACAGTCTCTGGCTGCCACAAAGCAACAGTCCCTGGAGATTTATCTGGGTGTTTTATATAACTAGCATCATACTGAGCAGGAGCAAGAACTCGATGGGCCAAGCACATGCTTTATATGCAGGTGTCCTGGGTTCTTCCCCCAGCACCGCTAGAAGAGGCCCCTGAATTCAGACCCAGGAGAATAGCCCCTGAATACAGACCTAGGGGTAGCCCCTGAATACTGCCAGTGCGGCCCGAGAAATGCCACCCTGTACCTGTATGTGGCTTATGCCTGGATTTTCCCTCTCCAGTTCTCTACATTTGTCTGCATCATATTCGCATCCATCAGAACTTTTACATGGCCGAGTAATATTCCACAGCCACCATCTCCAGTTTTTTGGGGTTTTTTTTGGAGGGGTCCCACCTGGCAATGCTCAGGGGTTACTCCTGGCTCTTCACTCAGGAATTACTCCTGGAGGTGCTTGGGGGACCATATGGGATGCCGGGGATCGAACCCGGGCAGCCTCGTGCAAGGCAGACACCCTACCCGCTGTGCTATCACTCTGAGGGAGATTCAAGTTGTCGATACCCATTGGGCTCCTTCTAGACCATTCCACTGTTCGTGCATAAGTTCCTGTGTGTACATGAATAAGCTCCTTTTGCTCCTCTTGCATGTGAACCTGGGCTGGGCTATGTGATAAGGCTAGGTTTAGGTCTTTGAGGAAGTGCCAGGCTGGGTTCCGAGAGAGCTGTGCCACTTTCCAGCCCACCAGCACTGTATCACTGTCCAGCCTCTCCACATCGGCACCACATATTATTTGCATATTGTAGCCCCTGAATACTGCCAGTGCGGCCGAAATGCCACCCCTGTACCTGTATGTGGCTTATGGTTTTGGTTTCAGGGCCATGCCAGGAAGTCCCTGGGGGCAGTTCCGGGAGGGGGATGTGGGAGAGAGAGTCGGTGTGCGAGGACCGTGTGGTGCCAGGAATCGAGCCCAGGGCTCCCACAGCAAAGCCGAGCCAAAGCTCCCTGCGGCAACATCTCCCTGCCCTGGCAGCCCTTTGAGCCACTCAGCCAGTATTTCATTGTGATTCCGTTTTGCGTTTCTCTAAAGGGGCGGACGCGGGGGCATCTTTCTGTGTGTGCCTGTTGGCTCTTGCCGCTCCTCCGGGTAGAAATGTCTGTTCTGCCCTTTTGCTCGTTTCTGACATGGCAGCTCTTTCTGTGTTGTAAAAGTTCTTTATGTCGTCTAGAGACAAATCGCTAATCAGATACAGTTCACAAATACCATCTCCCATGCCGATGGTTCCCTCCTATTCTTTCCAGAAGGGTTCAAGAGAAATTGGCATTTGCTCCACGGTTGGTAAAGATCAGCAGCGGAGCCGTCCGGGCCCAGACTTCCCTGCGGCAGGTGTGGTAGCCGTCTCTCTCCCTCTCTCTAGGCATACGCCTGTTCGTCTTTTCTATTTCTCTACATCAGTTTTCATGATTTGTGTATCTCTGAGAATTGCCCAGGAAGTTGATAAGCAAGACTTAGACATATGTCCTGTGACAGATCCAGTATGGACAGGAGTCCACCCAGTTCCAGTGGCCTGATAAGTCTGATGACAAGGTTAGGGAGGACCCGGCTGTTGCTTTTGTTTGTTTGTCTGTTTGTTTGTTTGTTTTATTTTGGGCCACACCCAGAGGTGCTCAGGAGTTACTACTGGCTCTGTATTCAGGAATGACTCTTGGCAGACTCAGGGGGCCATACAGGATGCCGGGGATCGAACTCAGGTCAGCTGTGTGAAAGGCAAACTCCCTACCTGCTGTCCTGTTGCTCCAGCCCCCCAAGCCTCGCTGCTTTTGATCAAATATGTGGGGCAGAAGAGCGGTGGTGCGGGGGTGCTGGTGTTTCATGGCCTGAGTGTTGGTTTCAGCACTTGGAGGACATGAGGTGAAGCCTCTGGAATCGGTCCCCACCCTCTTGCACCCCATCCAGGACACAAGGCAGTGTGGGGGATGGGCTGTTCTATTGGGACAAGTGGCTTCTTCTTCTTCTTCTTCTTCTTTTTTTTTTTTTTTTTTTTTTGCTCTTTGGGTTATGCCCGGTGAAGTCAGGGGTTACTCCTGGCTCTTCACTCAGGAATTACTCCTGATGGAGCTCGGGGACCATATGGCATGCTGGGGATCGAACCCAGGTCAACCACATACAAGGCAAACACCCTACCCACTGTGCTGTTCTCCGGCCCTCAAGTGGTTTCTAGTGGACAGAAAGGGCAGCAGAGTCCCTCCCTGACACCATTCACAGACAGGAAGGCCAGGCCAACCAAGTGTCCAATCAGCGTGGCCAGCAGAGCCATAGCATTCTTTACAAATAAAAGAAAAATGACAGAATATCCTTCTCCAAACAGGAACTGGGAAGAAAAACACAAATAAAGGAATAGCAGAGCCAGAGCTAGTGTCCGGCAGGGAGGACACTTGCCCTGCACACGGCCAACCCAGGACGATCCCCAGCACCTCATATGGTCCCCAAGCACCGCCAGGGGTAGTTCCTGAGTGCAGAGCCAGGAGTAACCCCTGAGCCTTGCTGGGTGTGGTCCGCCTCCAGAAAAAGGGAATAGCAAAGAAAAAAAAAAGGGGAATAGCACACACTGAATTAGGTTCAAATTACAAAGTGTGGGGGTGTGAGGGGGCCGGAGCGATAGTCCAGCGGGTAGGGCGTTTGCCTTGCATGTGGCCAGCCTATGCCGGCCCGGGTTCGATTCCTGGCATCCCATATGGTCCCCTGAGCACCACCAGGAGTAATTCTTGAGTGCAGAGCCAGGAGAGACCCCTGAGCATTGCCGGGTGTGACCCAAAAAAAGCAAAAAACAAACAAACAAAAAAAAACCACTAAAGTGTGGCTCAGCAAAATGCACCATTCTAAAAAGTCCAGGTGAGGGACAGAGCGATGGTTTAGCGAGAAGGCGTCCCTCTCAGCATGGTCCTTTAGGGGAAGCAGGCAGGGAACTCTGGCCAGTCGCATGGTCACTCCCTAAGTGCCACCCACCATCTGGGAGCCAGGAAACCTGGATTGACCCCCATCCAGCCTCACAGGTCCCCGGGCTGCCAGAGGTCAGGGCAATGGGCAGCACCCCCCCCCGCCCTACCCCCGCCCCAAGGCCAGAGAACAGCTGCTCTGCCTGCCCGCGCCCTCCTGGGGCGGCCTCGTCAGAGTCTGCCCGTGCCACCGGCTAATTAGTGCCGCGCTAATTGAGCATTCAGGAGGCTGCCACCTCCAAGGGCACAGTGTCGGCAGCGAAGGGAATGCAGATGGGCTAGGGCCCATGCCAGGGCCTGCCTGTGGACACGCAAACACACACACACACACACACACACCAGGGCCTGCCTGTGGACATGCACACACACGCATACACACACATATACCAGGGCCTGCCTGTGGACATGCACACACACGCACACACACATACACCAGGGCCTGCCTGTGGACATGCACACACGCGCACACACACCAGGGTCCTGCCTGTGGACATACGCACACACATACCAGGGCCTGCCTTTGGACATACCACACACACACCAGGGCCTGCCTGTGGACATGCACACACATGCACACACATATACCAGGGCCCTGATTGTGGACAGACACCACGCGCGTGCCTACACACACACACACACATATCCACTCACACTCGCTCACACACAGACAGAGACCCCTTAGGGCTGGGCTCAGAGACAGGACAACATAGGCAGAGAACCTTCCTTGGACACAGCCGCCCAGTTCAATCCCGGCACCCCGCATGGTTCTCAGCACCGCCAGGAGTGATTACTGAATGCAGAGCCAGGAGTACACCATCGGATGGAGCCCCCAAAAACAAAAAAACCAGACCACCTGCCCTGCCCGCATGCAACAGGGGCCCCCTGTGGACACACTCACAGACCCCAGGGCCCCACCCGGCCCGCACATGCCCCCGTGGGCGAACCCTTGGCCCACCTGTCCTGCACATGCGCACACGCCCTGCTTCCTGCCCCAGAGGGAGGCCAGATCCTGCACATGCGCACATGCCCCGCTTCCTGCGCTGGAGGAGGGAGGCCAGAGGGACCAGCAGTCTCTGCTTGGGGGAATAAATGGCCGGCCTGGCCCTTCCGTCTTCAGGACAGCCCCCGTCAGGTCAGCCTAATCTCAGCTCTGAGCCCCAACAAGGAGCAGCTGCTCCGAGCATTAGGACCCCCTCGGGCTCCTCGGCCCCACAGGACCTCGCCTGCACCCCGAGGTGGGACAAAGAGCCCCGGGAGGCTGGGCGGCGCCCTCCCGCGCTGCCCCCTCCGCCCGGAAACTGAGGTCCTGTCGGGCCGCAGGCTGGCGGGTGTCAAGGCCTGAGTGGGCTCCTCGGGTCACATGGTCCCCAGGCCCCCAGTCCTGGAGGCAGGGATCAGCGTGGAGCCCACTCTCTCTCGGTCTCCCTGTCGTGACATTAAACCCCACTCAAGGGCTGCTTTTAATTGGTCTAATATACTCGTTAATAACCACATCTATTAACGCACTTGGAAAGCTGAAACATTAACTTAATGGCAACCTCGCGCCGGTGCATCCAGCGAGCCCGTGCATTTCCCGACAAGGCTGTAAGGGGGCCGTGCAGAGCCCGGCCGGGAGCTGCCTTTGTTTCAGCTCACAGAGCCCAAGTTCTGCCTGCCGGGCCCTTCCCACCTCCTCGTGGGGTCCCCACATCCCCCCACGAGCTGTGTGTCCTGAGATCTTGCTGGCATCCCCAACTCACCTGTTTTTTTTTTTTTTTGGGTCACACCCAGCAGTGGTCAGGGGCTACTCCTTGCTGGGCACTCAGGAATTATTCCTTGGGGTCTATATGGGATGCCAGGAATTGAACCCGGGTCTGCTGAGTCCAAGGTGAACGCCCTAATTGCTGTGCTATCGCTCTAGCCCCCTCCCAGTTGGGGAACAGTCTGAGGACACAGGGACAGTCGGGGGCAGTTGGGGAGTTGTGGGCATTCTTTCGGCCTCAGGATGTGAGAAAAAGCAGGGTCTGGTCTCAGATGTGCCCCAGTCCCCAGATGGCTGCATTGGGGTTCTGGAGGGCTCCATCAGGGAGGGCTGGGAGGGTCTCATCTGAGACCCGGAGGGCGAGTCAGCAGGTGGGAGGTAATCCCCATCCCTAACATCCTCCCAGCACCCGGTCACCTGCCGATCTGGACAGGTTCTCACCCCAGCTCACTGCTCCGGGCAGATACTCAGGGGACCCCGAAGTGGGGCTCTTCCTATGGGACCCAGAGAGGAGGGGACAGCAGACGCGCCCAGATGGCGGGCTGTCCTGCTGGTCGTTTACCTGGAGCTGAAAACACCAGGACCTTCGTCACCTTGGCAATGGCACCAGCTGCAGATGACCCTGCCGAGTGTGGCGGCCACAACACCCAGTGAAGGCTCAGCCAGGCTCAGGATCCCTGCTGTGCCCTTGCGCTCTGTGCACGCAGCCTGGGGTGTGGCCACCGCCCCGGCACAGGTACACAACACAGGGGGGCGGGCGAGGGCCGCATGTGCCCCTTTGCTGCTCCTCTCTGCACCCCTGCACTTTCCCACACCTCCCTTGAGCACTCTCGACCTGTTTGCATGCTCCTGGACGTAAGGGACAGTTGGGGACAGCCGGAGATAGCTGAGGAGCAGTCGGGGAACAGTTGAGGGCAGCCAGGAACAGTTAGGGACAGCTGGGGAACAGTCAGGGAGTAGTTGGGGAACAGTCGCGGGCAGCCAGGAACAGTTAGGGAACAGTCAGAGAACAGACAGAGACAGGTTGGACAACCGGCATAGTCAGGGGCAGTGGGGGTGTCAGGCACAGTTGGGGACAGTTGGCAGCTGGGGACAGTCGGGGGTAGTCAGCTTCTCCCCACTTCCTGCGGCCCCTCCCACCTGATGGTTCCTGGGTCCCCTTCATCAAAGGCCCATCAAGTGTCCACTCTGCTGACCACCCTGCCCCATACAAGAAGCCCAGATCCTTGAAGGACCCCAGCTTGGTCGGCCATCACCTGACCCCCTGCAAACTACCCTCCATACTCTGCCCAAGCGTCCCGCCACCTGGACCCTCTCTTCCTCTCCCCCCCCGACCCCGAGCTGCAACTGAAGACACCTCTCACTGTCTGCGTCCAGGCAGGGCCTCACCATCCTGGACCCCTGGGCCTTGCGTCCCCAGGCCTATGACCACTCAACCATAGATTTCCCTCCCCCAGACTGGATGGCAACCGGCATCCCCCAGCATGCCAGGAACGTGCCTGGGCCATGCAGCTGGGACCCGGGCTCTGCTACAGGCCATGCTCGGGCGGATTCTGAGCACACCCGGGCTGGCTGGAGTCAGCTATGAGCAAACACACCCACATGAGGCTATCCGGTGGGAGCCGGGGGCTATTAGGGGGCTGCCGGGGCTGGATGCCGGGTCTGCGGGTGCCCCTCCTGGCTTCTGCTGAGGGAGCCCAGGTACTCGCAGTTCTGGGCAAGGTGCAGGAAGCCTGAGGGAGGGCTGCCACCAACAGCGTGGCGGGGTAGACAGCCACCACCCTCTCCCAGCCACAGGAGGCGCGTCACCGCCAGAGCAGGGACGCCGGTTCCCTGGGGCTGCCGCGGCCTCCCGATGCCAGGAAACCAGACGGTCGCTGTGGCTGCGGCTCTCAGCCGGGTCAGCTCTGGCTGTGATGGTCAGCGGGAACAGGAGGCTTCCGGCCAGCCACAGCCTCCTCACTCTCTGTCCTGCACCGCCTGGAGCTGCATCCAGGGTCCGGCTTATTCCTTTCTGCATCTTCTATAGATGAGCAGCGAATACCCCTGCGGAGGGTGGACCCCCACACATGGGTCCATGTGGAGGAGCGGGGACTGAGCCCCCTGGGTAGCCGGGTCTGGGCCTGGACTTGTCTGTTTCTAGAGGGACTGTGGACACGGAGCTTCACAGTAGCTAAGCACCGCCCACCCTGTGGCCACCTCCACCCTGTGGCACCGCCCCGTGGGCACCCACCAGAACCGGCAGAAGGGCCGAGGCTCTCTACACTGGGCTCAGCTGCCAAGCTGGGCGCCCCTGGGCGGGTCCCTTCCCTCCGCGAGTGGGAATGAGAACCGGGCGGCTTTTCCTCCCATCTTCCTAAGGTTCTAAACACCTAATTTATTCCATCCATTAGATAGATTTTGTAGATTTAATCATTTTCACAGTTGGTGGCTCATTGGATACTCAAGATAAACTCCAAATGAAAGTATAATGGCGAGGAAAAATGAGCCTTCACTCCACAATGGCACAGACTTGCCCGGGAAGAGAGTTTAGGAGGAACAGAAATACATACAGATATAATTTTTCCCCCGGCAGCTGCTTTTGCTGACTATAGTAGGTTACTACAGTTAATTTCACCAGTTTTGTTCATCTGTAAAATTGCATAAAAGTGACATTTTTGTGCTCATTATAGCAACTGCTGATTTATGGCTGGTAAATGAAGAGCCGGGCCCTTTTTTGGCGGGACTCTCCGAGCGGCGCTAAGTGCCCATGAAATTGCTTGTATAATGTAGTTTAAATCCAATCTCAGAGAAAGATTCCCCCTTGGCCAAAGTGACATTTCCATTCTCCACACCGAGTTTATTTTAGGCCACTTAGGAGGGCGGCCCCCGGCAGGGTCGGGCAGGGTCAGGCGGAGAGATTTCCCCTGCCTGGCCCAGGGCTAGGTCAGGGGGAGGCAGGACTCTCGCTGTCCACCCCTGACCTGCCCACTGCCCTGCTCGTGTCGGACCACAGGGCCCCACGAGGGACAGTGCCCAGTTCACTCCTTGGTTGCTTCCGGCTCCTGGGCCCACTATTCAGCCGCAGGGCTCCATGGGACAGGGCCAGCCCTCACGTCCTCACTGGCTGCTCAGCAGTGTCCAGATCTTGGCGCCCTAGAAGCCGGGGCACCCCCCCAGCAGCGAGAGTCCCCAGGCATCACCCGATCACCCACAACCCACCCAACATGCCTGATGGCGGCCTGCTCAGGTCGGGATGGGGACGGTATCCACACCTGGTATTACTCAGGCTTACTCCTGCCTCTGCACTCAGGAATCATTCCTAGTGGGGTTTCGGGGGACTGTATGGGATGCTGGGGGCTGAACCCTAGTCAAGGCCTTACCTGCGGGACTGTCGCCCCAGCCCCTAGTATCACTGTATCACTGTCTTCCCATTCATCATCGATTTGCTCGAGCGGGCCCCAGTAACATCTCCATATGTCCTGTCTCATGCTAGTAGAGCCCAAGGGCATCTGCTTGCTCCAGGAACATAAAGAGCCTCAATCCATTCCGGAATGAGGTCTATAATTGTTACTGGTATCTGGCATATCAAATACAACACGGGTAGCTTGCCAGGCTCTGCCGTGCAGGTAGCATACTCTTGTAGGCAGCCCCTAGTATAGAAGGTTAAGGCGCTTGCCTGGCACTCACCAACCCAGGTTAGATCCCTGGCACACCATATGGTGCCCTGCCAGGAGTGAGCCCTGAGCACAGAGCCAGGAGTCAACCCCTAGCACTGCCAGGTGTGGCCCAAAACAGTAGCAACAACTGAAAACCAGGTCACATGGCGGAGTCCACGCCTGCAGGGGCGAGACCCCGAGTTTCATTCCTGGCACCGCAAGAGCCCCAATCACCACCACTGAGTGTGGCCAGGAAAAAAATATTAAAATGAAGCGTCCAGGGAGAGAGATCAACAGGGGTGCAGGCTCTGCCTGAGGGAGGCCGGTGCCACCAAGAGTGACCCGAGGTCTGCACCGCATGTGACCCCAGAGGGTGAAGGGGACGGGGGTGGAGTGGACAGAGCGAGAGCAGCTGGTCCCGGGCCCTCGGTGCCCACCTTCCTCCCTCTCTCCCGCAGGCGAGACGGTGGTGAGCTCCATGCATGCCTCCCGCTACCCGAGCCGGCCGAGCTGGGCGCTTGCGGCTGAGAAGGTGGCCAACAGCCCGCTGTCCATCAAGATCTTCCCCAGTAGCGTCCGCGTGCCACAGCACAAGCACCTGGGCCGCACCATCAACGGCTATGACACCAGCGGGCAGCGCTACAGCCCCTATCCTGCCCACGCGCCGGCTACCAGGGCCTGCTAGCTATCGTCAAAGCCGCTGTCTCCTCCTCCTCCTCCTCTTCCTCCTCTGCCTCCTCCACCTCCTCCTCCTCCGGCTCATCGGGCTCTGGCTCCGGTGTGGCCGCCGGCCGGCCGGCCCGCCAAAAGCGTGCTCAAGAACGCCGAGGGCAAGAGGACCAAGCTGTCCCCCGCCGCAGTGCAGGTGGGCGTGGCGCCCTACCCTGCACCAGCGCCCTGGGGCCCTTGGCCTATCCCAAGCCCCCGAGGCCCCCGTTCCGCCTCCCGGCCTGCCCACGGCAGCCACTGCCTCGGCCGCCGCCGTCATTCCCCTGCCTGGCCGCAGCCTGGCCCTGCCGCCGTCCAACCTGCCGTCCATCCACAGCATTCTCTACCAGCTCAACCAGCAGTGCCAGGCCCGGGGGCCGCCGCTGCCGCTGCTGCTGCCTGCCAGGGCGTAGCTGTGCCCCACCCCAGCCCGGCCAAGCACGGCCCAGTGCCCAACTTCCCCAGCATGGCCTACCGGCGGGGCCGGCCTCCCGACTGCCGCAAGGGCCCGGAGCTGGGCCAGGGGAACCCGCCAGCCTTGACTCTGGCGGCCACTGCTAAGCCCGCTGGGTACGCGGACGGAGGCCTGGATTACCTGCTGTGGCCGCAGAAGCCACCCCCTCCACCCCCAGCCGCTGCGGGCCTACAGCGGTGGTGCCACGGTTGCCAACAAGTCCCCCGAGGCTTGTGGGGGGGGGTACGAAGCGGGCCGCAGGGTCGCCTCTCAACTGCGGCGTGGGGCTGCCCACAGGCTTCACCGTGGGCCAGTACTTTGCCACCCCCTGGAACAGCGCGCTGGTGACTCCCACCAGTGACTGCTACAACCCCGGCGGTGGCTGCCGTGGGTGAGCTGGGGGCAGGCAGGGGGCTGGCGGGGCCCCCCTGCTGACACCCTCTCGGGCCTGCCCAGCAAAAGCGTGTGCAACGCATCGGCGCTCAGCAGCAGCCTGCAGTCGCTCGAGTACCTCATCAACGACATCCGGCCGCCCCTGCATCAAGGAGCAGATGCTGGGGAAGGGCTACGAGACGGTGGCGGTGCCGCGCCTGCTCGACCACCAGCACGCCCACATCCGCCTGCCCGTCTACAGATAAGGCCCGGCAGACAGCGGACACACGGACCGGCAGGCCACGGCCTGGGGCTGGGGGTGGCACGTGGGTCTTGCCCCCGCCCCGCCAGCACCCCGTGCCCACGGGCGCCCGCAGGGAGACCAGGTCTTCTGCCACTGGCTCGGAACGGCAGGGTGGCCGCGCTCGCTGGCCCCCTGACCCCATCCCCACCAATAACCCCTGACCCTTTGGGGTGTTCCTGGGCACCGGGAGGCCGGGGGCGCTGCTGACCTCCACACCTCCCTCTCTGTCCCCGCAGGCGTGCAGAAGCCGCTTTCCAAGCGCCACTTTTTCTGGCGCTCCCTGAGAGGGGCTTGGGCCGCCCCAGGGTGACGTGCATGTGATGGGCCCAGAGCTGGGCAGCTTCCAGGGCTCAGAGAGTGACCCTCCACCCCACCCCCTCCAGGCTCCTTGGAGCAAACGGCCCCCTGCAGGAAGAGGCTGGGCTCACGGCACCCTAGTGACCACTACAGGGCAAGATGGTTCTAATAATGGGCGCTCCCAGCAGCCCCCCTCCTCCTCCTCTAGCCGCCCATCCCCCAACCTTGTTCCTTCAGGACACAGCATCACACCCCCTGGACCCTCGCCAACCCTGGACCCTCACTCCCCACCACCCTCCCGAACATGCCCCAGGGCTGCTGGCACGGGTGTGACGCAGGGCCCCGCGTCCCAGCAGACGCCGCACGCACCCCAGGCTTGTGTATTTATTATGGCAATTTTCCAAGTCTTACAGAAGAGGTGCCGTTTCCTATTGGCACAAAGGCACCATGGGGTAACACCAGGCCTGCCACCTTTGACCCCGGTCAGAGGGACCCTCCCTGTCCCTTTTGGGGGTTCTCCCAGGAACCAGCAAGACGGCGTACTGGTTTCAGGAGGACACCACCCAACCCCTTTCCTGCGAGCTTCCTTCTGGGTCTGCCCGCACGGTCAGGAGGGGCTTCAGGCTGGGCCTTCCCTGCCGTCCCCCAGGCCTGCCCCCCGTGCCCCCGACAGCGGTACTGTATCTCTCTCCAAGGCCTGGCCCAGCACTAAGTGCATTTACAAATCTCTGAGAATGTTTTTTTTTATACTAAAATTGACCATTATATTCTACTGTGAGAAGTGCAGGTCGGCACTATATTGTTTTAAATGCGAAAGAAAAAGGAAAAACACAGGTGCTGTCTCGGCTGTGGGATTGCTTCGTGGCGCTGGTCTTTGTTCTGCTCCCCCACCGCAGGGTCCGCGGCCTCCGGGTGGGGAGTGAGGTTGGGAGGCACCTGCTCTCTTGCTCCCGTGCCCTGGCCATGGTGGCCCAGTGGTAGGAAACTTGGCCTTCCAGCTCCTGCCCCGAGGAGTCGGAGTGGACCCAAGCTGGTGTCTGTCCCCAGTGTCAGATTCCGCTGTTCTGTGCCTGGCACACTCCTGGCACCGGGGGCTGAGGGAAGACTGAGGATCTAGGCAGGGCCCCTCTCCCAGCCCCTACTCACCTGCCCCGGCCTCGGGGCTTGCAGGAGCCCCTGGGCGGGCCCTGCCCCGGCCTTCACTAAGTTCCGAGCTTTGTCCTACCCCCATTCGAGGTGGGAGCCGGAGGCCCAGAGAGGTTCATGAACCTGCCCGGGTCACACAGCTCGAACCTCCCAACTGCCCCCCTGGACTGCCCATCAGGCCCAGCTGGTGTCCAGTCAACCTGACGGTCCCCAGAGATGGCCCCGGGACAGCTGTTCCCAGCTGCTCCCCAGGATCCGAGCTGCTGCTCTCAAACTGCAAAGTCCCCTCCAAACAGTCCCTCTGATGCCCACAGATGGGTGGCCAGGGGCAGCTGGGTCCTAGACACCGTCCCAAGAACCCTCAGTTCCTGAAGGCCGCTGACCACTGGGCTGGGGGCTGACCACGCTCTCAGCTGCACACTGGCACGTCCCCATGCTAAGGCCGTAGAGGACAGGCCTGTTGCTGTAAGTGTCTGTGCTGAAGCTTCGCTCCCTGCGAAGGTGACACCCTCCACTCGCCAGCTACCGTCCAGTCCGGATCGCACACCTGGCTGCCCACCTCTGCCAGGTGACAGTGGCAGAGGGGAGACGGACCACCCCCCCACCCAGAGCTGCCACTGCTTTTGATTTTATTTTTGGGCCACACCGGCAGTGCTCAAGGCTTACTCAAGGCTTACTCCTGGCTCTGTGCCCAGGGATCGCTCTTGGCACACCCCAGGACGAGCTGTTGATATAAACTTGAGTGCCAGAGCTTAGGGCTCTGTGGGTCCCTCATATACCCTGGGGCAGGGCTGGGGTTCTGCTTTTTCATTTTCTGTGGCCGTAACCAGCTGTGCTTAAGGGCTACTTCCGGCCCTTGCTTGGGGAACCCTCTGGGATGCGGGGATTGAAAATGGTTGGTTGCATGCAAGGCAAGAGCGCTCCTGCTGTACTGTCTCTCCAGAACCGCCCCAGCTATTTCGTTCTGTTTGTCTTGAGGCCACACCTGGAGAAGCTCAGGGATTACTCCTGGCTCTGCACTCAGGGATCACTGCTAGTGGTCTCGGGACCGTATCCCCGGCAGGGGGATCAAACCTGGGTGAGTCACGTGCAAGGCAAGTGCCCTCCCAGCTGTACTATGACTCCAAGAAGCTGCCGCACTTAAACTGCACTGCTCACAGTGGGGGGTCAGAGGGGGCAGCGGAGGAAACCCCCTCTCCGGATGGTCCTGTTTGCAGGACTCAAGGTCCTCGCCCTCCCAAGACTCCCCCCACTTTAAATGAGGTGAAGGTGAGACACAGTGGGCCCCCAAATTTGCCTCAAAACAATAGCCCAGCTCCCTGTTTTGGTGGGACTCAGCACTTGCAGTCTGCTTGGGTCCTGGCGTACCCACACCTGCACACCAGGGCTCTGTTAAAGGGTTGGACAGTGCCCTGTGCTGACCACCGCAGGACGGTCCTAGACCCAGCAAGGAGGGTGAGGCTGGCAGGCACAAGGGCGCAGAAATCACCAGAGAGTGAGAGAGGCGGCAGGGGCAGGAAGGCTGACAGGTGTCCCGCTGGCTGCGTCATCGTGGGTTACCTGTGTGGCCTCCCTGAGACTGGACTCGGCCCTGCCCAAGGGCAGGGAAGGGGTCAGGGGTGGCCCTGGGGTGCATGATTGGGCTACTTAACCCTCAAGGCCCTACTGTGTGTGGCTCAGCAGGACTCCAGCTGACTCCCAGATGTGAGGTCCTGGGTCCATCGGCAGGGAACACACACACACACACACACACACACACACACGGGGGGTAGGGGACCCCTTTCCTTCTTCTTGTGGGACCCTGTTGGTTTGAGGGCCTGGTGTTACCCCCCGGTGCCTTTGCACATCCCCATTGCAGCCTACGGGGTCTCTCAGGGAGCTTCTGCAAGACCCTCAGCCCTTCCTGAGTCGCCTTGCTCTGCTTGGAAGCCAGGCTGACGGCCCCCAGCCCAGTGGCTGAGGCGGGGCCACCTCTGCAGTAGAAGACCTGAGCCCAAGACCAGTCCCCTAGAAGACGCCCAATAAAATTAACGTTCTCTGACCTGACCTCGTCCAGCTGGTGTGCACTTTGGAAAACAGAACTTTGAGTCCAAAGACTTGGAGATAGGTTCTCCTCTGCCGTTCCCCCAGCCCCCATTAGCATGAAGGATCCTGAGAAGCTCCACAGGAAGGAAAGACCCTTTCCACCTTTTATGTTTCTCCTCTGTTGTTGGGCCACATTCCGCAGTGCTCAGGGGCTTGCTCCTGGCTCTGAGCTCCGGGGTTCCTGTCTGGGCTTGGAGGCCCGTATGCGGTGCTGAACCCAGGTCAGTTGCTTACGGGCAAGCTCCTTCCCCACGAGGCCATTGCTCCACTTTTCTTTTCTTTTTTAATTTATTTTTTAATTTAATTTTGGCTTATTTTGGGGCGCCCCCAGGAACGCTCAAATGTTACTCCTGGTTCTGCACTCGGAATTACTCCTTTGGGTGCTCAGGGGACCCTATGGGACACCAGGGATCGGACCTAGGTGTGCCGTGTACAAGGCAAGCGCCACCCCACTGTACTATGGCTCCGGCCCCTGCTCTACTTTTCTCAGCCTGGATTCGATTTCTCTAGTCATATGCCAACGCTCAGGGCCGGCTTTCTGAGCCCTACATTTTGGGCTGCGGTTTGGGAACACCCGTGAACCCTCTCCCTCTCGGGCCTCAGCTGCCCCGTTTGCGAAGCTGGGACTCTTGACCAGTGTGTGTCCCGAGCAAGGCTGGAGTCCAGCCCCAACTCGGGGGCCAGTGGATCTGAGTTCTAGGTTCAGCACGTCTTAAGTGGCCGTTATTCTCCGTGAGAGCTAAGGTTGCAGCCCAGGGCTGAGAGACTTCCCCGGGGGCAGGGGTGGCCGAGGTTCCATCCCCTGCCACTGCCCCGGAAAGATGGGGGCACCCGAGGACCCCAAGGGTGGGGGACAGAGACGAAACCCTGTTTGAGCAGCTGGGCCTTCTATTGGGGAAATGAGAAAAGGGTCACAGTCTTAGATGCCCCAGATCAATCTAGACTCCGCTTTCTTCTTGGGGCCAAAGAGAGGGATTTCCTGAACCTCAGGACCACAGGGCCCAAGCGACTGAAGACCTCAGGACCACAGGACCCAGGGGAACTGGGCTCGGCTCTGCTCGGTATACCTGGCACCTGCTTCTGGGCTCCCAGTGTGACAGCAGCGCCCTCTTGTGGCCAGTCTCAGCCAGCGTCAGCCGCCAGCCCTGCTCAAGCCGGCAGCGCCTCTGGAATCTAGTGAGTGGATGTGTGTCTAACCGAGGGGGAGCAGAGAGTCAAAGGGGAGCTCTCTGGTGTCACCTTGAGAGGCTGGGAAGCGCTTCAAATGGGATTTGGGGCCCTGGGTTCGAGTCCCAGCTCCACCCAACTTCTCTCATGGAAGTCAGTGCTTTTTTTTGCGGGGGCGGGAGTGTTGCTTTTGGGTCACATTCAATGATGTTCAGGGCTTACTCCTGGCTCTGAGCTCAGGGATCACTCCTGGCAGGGCTCAAGACCATATGACATGTGGAACTTTTTTTCTTTTGGGGTCACACCCGGCAATGCTCAGGGGTTACTCCTGGCTCTGCACTCAGGAATTAGTCCTGGCTCAGGGGACCATATGGGATGCTGGATCGAACCTGGGTCGGCCACATGCAAGGCAAACACCCTGCCCGCTGGACCATTGCTCTGGCCCCGATATGTGGAACTTGAACTTGGATTGGCCGTGTACTATCTCTCTGACCTGGAAATCACTGCATTTTTGTTACTATGGAGGAAAGGAATTTGTACGTGCTTTGGAAAGGCCCAGAGAAGTGAGTTTAAAAAGAGGTGGAGAGGGCAGGAGCGATAGCACAGCGGGTAGGACATTTGCCTTGCACACAACTGGCCTGGGTTCAATCCCTGGCATCCCATATGGTCCCCAAGCACCGCCAGGAGTAATTGCTGAGTGCAGAACCAGGAGTAACCCCTGAGCCCCTCCAGGAGTGATCCCTGAGTGTAGAGCCAGAAGTAAACCCTGAGCACAGTTGGGTGCGGCAAAAAAAAAAAAAAAGAGCTGGAGAGAGCTCAACGGGGGAAACATGAGTTTCACGAATAAGACACCCGCGTTCCATCTGATCCCTGAGCACTGCTGGGAGTGCCCCCGCCCCGAGCACCAAGCTGGGAGTAGGCCCCAAGCAGCACTGAGTGTGGCCCCCAAACCACACAAAACATGGGAAACAGCAGAAAGAATTCTGCTGAGGTGCTGGAAAGCCATTCTGCATGTGTAGGTCCCAGCTCAGCTCCTGGCCCCACAGGGCTCCTTGTCGTCATCAGAGCTAGTGGTGGCCACCAGACACACTCCCCAACAATCAAAGAAAAAGAATCCTGTTGCATCTGCCCCCAGAAAGGCACTCCTCTTGAGGAAGAGGGTCCGATCCTAGCCCCACCATACCCGGCTTTGTCTACTTAGTGTGTTTTCTTTATTGGGACTCAGTTTTCCCATCTGTATAAGGGTAATCCAATTTTGTGTTTAGGGGCCAGAGAGATAGCTCAGTGGTTAGAGCGCATTTTGTGTTTAGGGGCCAGAGCGATAGCTCAGTGGTTAGAGCACAGCTTTGCACACAAAAGGTCCTGGTTCAGTCAGCCCCACATGCATTGTCAGGGGCAACTCCTCCCTGCACCTCCTGGTGTGGCTCCCCAACACAAAAAATATTGGGGGGCTGGCAAGATGGCTCAGTGGCGGAGTGCTTGCCCCCTGTGTGAGGCCCTGGATTTGGTCGCCAGTATTGCACACACACAAAAATGTTCTTATAAATACATGAACAGGAAACTGAGTGGTTCAAATTGGAGAGAAAATTTACAGCCTCGGTCGTGAGCCCTAAGGTCGTGGGGCCCCAAGATTGATGAATTTGGCAGGTCGAGGGGGGAGCCAGCGCCCATCTCTCTCCTCCCCAGGCCTGAGTGAGGCAGTTGCAGGTCTCACAGCCGGATCCACCCCAGCAAAGCCGACTGGCTCTACGCCCTCTTGTGGATCTTTCCAGCATGCCCCTGCTCCAGCCAACTTCCCGGTCTCGTGGGCCAGAGCTCCGTGGCCTCGAGTTCCTCGGCCATTGCCGAGTGAGGGAGACAGCCGCGGCCAGCTCCGAGTAGTCTGCTGCGTAAGGCGGAGTGGAGAAGCGCTGTGGAAGAAACGGCTCACCTGGCCTCTGGGAAGCAGCTGGAACCATCCCTGAGCTCTGAGTTAGGTTCCGGCCGTGAGCACCCACCTCAGAGCCGTGCCCGGCCGTGCCCTGATTCCTGCCCAGAACACAGGCTGCCCGCCTGAGCTTTCACTCTTGCTGGCTGGCACCAGCGTCTCCACTGCCCAGGGCCCCACTGCTTCCGCTCCTCTGGCTCCCTCACCGCCTTTCTTTGCTTCTGTCCCATCCCTGGGGATGAACCCAGACCTCGCCCCTTGTCCCCAGTAGCTTTGAATTCCTAAAACAACGACAAACTCAGAAGGTTCAGGTCAGAGTGCTCAGTAGGCCGTGCGTATGCCTTGCAGAAGCCTGGGTTTGATCCTAACCCCGGCACACCTGGGAGTGATGCCCAGACAATAAGCTCTTTGTAGCCCCAAGAACAGTCAGGTGTGACCCCCAAAACCAAAAAAGAAATTCAAAACAATGCTTGAAGTGGTGCTTGGTGGGGCGGGCAGAGTGATAGAACAGTGAGGAGGGCGTTTACATGGCCGACCCAGATTCCATCCCTGGTACCCTGAGCCCCACTAGGCATGATCCCTGAGTGCAGAGCCAGAAGTAAGCCCTGAACACAGCTGGGTGTGATTCCTCCTCCCCCAAAGAAAGAGGTGCTTGGGTATGGAGCAACAACACCGCGGTTAGGGTGCTTGCCTTCAACACATCCGACCCAACACACCTGAGCTCAGAGCAGGAGTAAGCCCTGAGCACCACCAGGTGTGGTCTGGAAACAAAACAATAATTAAAAAAAAAAGGTGTTTGACTCTAGGGCAAATGTTTCTGCCAAGGAGTCAAAAATTAAATAATAACTGAATGAACTGAGGCTCAGAGAATTTAACGGCCCCCACAAAAACCAGCACGGTCAGAAGACTTGGGTCCCTGGGCAAGGTACAGAAACCAACTCCTTACGGCCAGATGCTTCATTAGGAAATGTCAGAGCGGCGCGGGGGTGGGGGGGGGCTGGGGGAGAGATATGAACCATGTGAGTGAAAATGCCTTTAAGAAACCTACATTCATCTAAAACAATAACAGCTAATAATAACAGGGCATGTAATAATGAACTGTTCACAGGCATAAGAGGTAATCGTTCAATTAAGATCCCAGCGTCTCAGAGACTGTCTTTCCTGATGGGGCCCCTTTGTTTTTTTTCTCTCCAGTAGCACTAATTATTTCCCAGTCGTGCTTTAAACTTGGGCTGCAAAAAGCCTCCTGTCAAATATGACATACAAGTGCTTTATCGTTATTGAACGCACACACGCACATCATGAGAAACCGCGTCACTTCTGAAGTTGGCGAAGGGAGAGGTGAGAAACGGAGCTGACAGTGTAGGGGCGCAGGGAAGGCGGCAGGTGACAAGCAGGGACTGTGGCTGTCCGCACCTCGTCACCCCCAAACCCCTCAAGGACCAGATGGGCTTTACCAGGAAGGGATCCCAGGGTGCAAATCCCACTGGCACCACTCACCAACCAACCAAGTCCCCTGGGCCCAAATCTCCACCTTTAAGGGACACAGTGGGTTTTCCCATAGTCTAGGGCCTGCCCAGCCCTCACTGTGTTTTTTTTTGGGGGGGCCACACCCAGCAATGCTCAGGGGTTACTCCTGGCTCTGCACTCAGGAGTCATCCCTGGCAGTGCTCGGTGGACCCTATGGGATGCCGGTGGTGGAACCCGGTCGAACCCATGTAAGCGGCAGGTTCCCTCCCGGCTGTATTATCGCCCCAGCCCCCAGCCTCCAAATTCTTATTCTCGTCTCTGTAGCCGCTTTCCTAGTGCTTACGTAAACTAGCCATTGCTACAAATTCAAAGCCTGCACCTGCAACGCAACCCGCAAACATCACAACCCCGGGCGGCATACACGGACACAGCCTTCACGTGCCTTTAGGGACGGGACCTCTGACCTCCGGCCCTTGCTTAGCACCATATTCTGGTCCTCGCCGTCCTGCGGGCGCACTGCTCGCCTCCCATTGCTGGAAACAAATCACTGATTAAACACAGCGAGGCCCACTGCTGCCCAGCCCCCAGGGCTGGCCACACAAGTCAGGCACAGCAAAGGGGACGGCGAGACGTGGGGTCGCTATCCGGCAGGTATCACGGTTGCCAGGTAACCTGGCAACAGTCTTGCCCATCTGGGGAATCCCACTCGGAGCCTCTAACTCTGCCCTTCAGAGCCTCAGGGGTCTCAGGCTTTTCTCTGCAAGAGGATTGGGGACCCCCAGGAGACAGCCCAGGCCTGGTGTGTGTGAGGCACTGGGTTCTGCCCCCACCTTCATACGCTCCCTGGGCACTGCCAAGAGAAAGGCCCAAACGCTGAGTGATCCCCTTCACTCCAAAATAGAAATATGAGGGGCCGGAGCGATAGCCCAGCGGGTAGGGCGTTTGCCTTGCACGCGGCCGGCTAATGCCGGCCTGGGTTCGATCCCCAGCATCCCATATGGTCCCCCGACCACCGCCAGGAGTAATTCCTGAGTGCAGAGCCAGGAGTAGCCCCTGAGCATTGCCGGGTGTGACCCAAAAAAAAAAAAAAAAAAAAATAGAAATATGAGGGGTTGGAGGCGATAGCACAGCGGGTAGGGCGTTTGCCTTGCACGTGGCCTATCCAGTTTGATCCCCGGCATCCCATATGGTCCCCGGAGCATGGCCAGGAGAAATTCCTAAGTGCAGAGCCAGGAGTAACCCCTGAGCATCGCCAGGTGTGACCCAAAAAAGATTACATATATTTACATAAATACATATAACCTGAAATTGAGGGCTGGGCTTGCCCGCACAGCGACAGTGTTCAGTGTTTATTCCTGGCTCTGTGCTCCCGGTGGTGCTCCAGGGACCATAGGAGGTTCTGGGGATTGAACAGGGATTGGCACCTGCCAAGGATGCGCCAGCCTGTGGTGCTCTTGCTCTAGCCCATAACCGACGTTCTTGGCCAGGGAGACGGGACCCGCGGCAGAGCACATGCCCAGACCCCAGCTCAATCCCTGGCATTGCAGGAAAAGACTGTTGGATGTCACTTAAAATACCTGAGCTTGTCTGGTGCATGGCCCTTGCGCAGAAGGGCACTCGGGACTGTCATCTTTAAGGAATTACTGAAACACACAGAACATTTCAATGACGCAAAACCATTTTAAATTCCGGCACTTTGAAAGGATTTCAACGGCCCAAAACAGTTTTTTTTTAACTTAAAACCAATGCCCCAAACATCAAAGAGTCAGAAAAACATCACAAAATCTACTACCTAATCTTCAGCTTAAAAATACATGCAGAGGTAAAAAAAATTAAAATGTCTAGTTTACAGTTATTTCATTGTTTAAAAAAATCAGAGGATCAGGAAGACAGCTCAAGACTGTATGCTTAGCATGCAGGGTCCCAGGATTCGAGTCTCAGCACCACATGGTCCCCTGAGTACCGGCCCAGATGACCCTGAGATCTCAGGGTGTAGCCCCCAAAATGAAAATAATAAATGAAGGCTTCAAGCATTCACTTTGATAAATTATTTACTGAGTCCCCTTTGTACACACACACACACACACACACACACACACACACACACACAACATTCTGTCTCTCCTCTCTCTCCTCTCTCTCTGCCTCCCCCATTGCTTTCAAAGGCATGAGTCACCCCTAACCCTCAGAAAATCTGGGACATCAGTGGAAGGAAAGACTCATCCCCTGGAAGGCAACAGAGAGGGACATGGTCAGGAGTGGGAAGCAGCGCAGTGGGGTGGGCACTTCCTTAGCACACCCCCGACCCTGGTTCAATCCCCAGCACCCCATAAACTCCCCAGGCCCCACCAGGAGTGATCCCCGAGCACAGAGTCAGGAGAAAGCCCTGAATACTGCCGGCATCGCCCCAGAAACAAAAAGCAAAACAGAAAAGACGTGGGTCTTGGGAAGCCCCAGCCCCCTCCCGAGCGACACCTCCACCCCGCTTTACCTCTCCCACAGCTCTCCTGTGGGTCCTCCCCCCCCTGGCCCCCATCACTCCTACAGCCCCCCTCTCCCGCGCCATCCCCACCTCCCCAACTTCCTCTCGGCCATTCCTTTGCCTGGGAACAGCTCACCTACACCATCTCTCCTCAACCAACGAGCATTTATTAGGGGGCAGCCCCTTGATGCCTCACAGCAGACGTGGCCCCACCCGCTCCAGCCCTTCAAAACAGCCTAGTCTGCAGCTGCTGGGCTGGGGTGCAGGCGCGCGGGGCCCCCTGGAAGGGGAGCAGGACGGGGTCACGCTGCTTTCCAGAGAGCAGAGCAATAAATAAAGTCACGGCGGGGTCTGCGCCCTCCCCTGCACGGGGCAGCCCAGTGTTGGCTTATGTGACTCCATAGGAGTAAGACAGTCCAGGAGCCCGGCAGGGCAGGGGCGGGCGGGGCAGGAGCCAGAGGGTCCTGGGGCCTCCTGGGCATCTCCATCCGGCCCTCGCCTCTGGGCGCTGAAGGAGAGCATGGGGACACTCCGGGAGGGACCCCTGAAACGCAGTGGGGAGGGGTGGCGCCGCCACCCACTGCGCTAGAGGGGGCATCGTCAGTTCTCCACTTGGGGGAAACTCTGCCGGTGGCCGTCGTGGCTGGGGTTCCCCATGCTGTCCAGGGCACCACCACTTCGTCAGGGCTGGAGTTTTTGTTCAGTTCCACCACACGCGGCACCACGGAGGACCAGCGATCTGCGGGGAGCACAGTGCAGGGGTGTGAGCATGACAGGGAGTGCAGGCGCCCGAGCCGAGTGCCCGGTGCATACAGGGCCCGCCACAGGCGCCACAGGCCCTCCACGGACATCATGTGCCAGCCATGAAGATCCACAGGCCTGCCACGGATATCCACGGTCCTGCCACAGGGTCTACAGGCCTGACACGGGGATCCACAGGGCTGCCACAGAAACCACAGACACCTCCCAAGGTTTCTGGGGGCCCCACAGGGATCCATGTGGGAGGGAGGGAATGTGCCCTTTTACAGAGGCGGAAACTGGGGCTCAAGATGGTCAAGACCTGCACCGGAGCCAAGGCAAGAATGAGAACTCAAGCCTTGAGCTCCAGCCGCGTGGCCCGTCCTTGTCCCAGTGCCCCAGTGCAGTGAGAACAGGGGAGGGGACGGAAACACAGAGCCCAGCTCCGGCCTTCTCCAGACACCAACACCGAGTCCCAGAGAGGGGCAGACCAGAGCCGAGGAAGGCTGGACCCCCGTCATGCCCCCTGAGCCTCCCCACTTACTCCCTCCTGCCCCGCCCCTGCTCACCCCTCCGGAGGCGGCCCACGGTGTGAGAGAAGCCGTAATACTGGTACGCCTCGTTCTTGCCCGGATCCTCATTGATGATGCCCAAGTTCTGGTTCCAGTGAGACCAGTTCACTTCGTCCACCCTGGGGGGTCACAGCACAGGGACGCCTTCGGGGAAGCCTCCGGGCAGCACCCGTGGCCCGGTCCTCCCACCCCACCTCCCTTTTTCTTCTCATGTGAAATCGATCCACCAAGAGTTGGTGCTTTCAGAGAATGAGTCTGTGACAACAGTCTCCGGCCTATCCCACCACCCCAATCGCTTCCCAGCATCCTTTCATCGCTTGTGGAGTCATTCTGGGCTCGGCTCAGGAGAGGACGCAAAGGGCAGGAGCGCACATGGGAGGTCAGGGGTCCACCCCGGATGGACACATTCCCCGGCATCAACTGGGAACTGCGTCTGCAACAGCGCAGCTGTGACCCCGAACCACAATCACCCTGAACCCATGAAACAAGCCCCGTTCACTTCTCCCCGCCCCCAGCCTCTGGTCACCTCTGCTCTCTGCCCTGGCCATTGTGCCCGTTCTGAACCCCCTCTCAGAAATGGGACCCCCACGTCACGGTTTCGAGGCTCTCTCCAGAAGGGCTCCCCCTGCACGGCGTATCGGCCCCTCACCTGAAGCACCACCTGCGGTCCGGGGTGCCGTCCGAGCTCTTGCCCACGGTCACCATCTCGCCGAGCGAAAGGCCTTCCGCAGGGAACACGGGAAGGAGCGCTCGATGTCCAGGATGGTGGTGGCCCACTGCAGGAGGGACACTGGTGACCCCGCCAGCCACGCTGGCCACTGTCACCGTCTAAGAGCCCCCAGTGTAGCCAGGGCGGACGGAGGACCAGGCGCCCAGCCTTCGCCGCTGCCAGTAGCAGACAGGGGGACTCAGGCGCCAAGCTAGGGGTCTTGACACAACCACTGATATGGTAGCAGGGGGCTGCAGCCCATATCCGGGACACGTGGGGAGGGGTGGGGATGGACCAGAGGACACTGTCACCTCCCATGCACCAGAGTCCCACTGGCCGGGGACATGTTTTCCAGGCTCCCGACTTTTCACTTCACTTGATCATTTGAATCCCGTTATTCATCAACTTGCTCGAGTGGGCGCCAGTAACATTTCCATTGGACTAGGCCTATCACGTGCCAGTGTAGCCCAATGGCATCTGGTTGATTCAGGAATATGAAGAGCCTCAAACCGTTCCTTCAGGGTCTTGGCGAAGAAGTCCCGACTTTTACCAAAGGAAAAGAACCCACTTTCATCCCAGATTGCTTCACTTTCAAATTCTGCATTAATTACTTCCTGCTGGGGGCCTGAGCGATAGCACAGTGGGGAGGGCATTTGCCTTACACGCAGCTGACCCAGGTTCAATCCCAGGCATCCCATATGGTCCCCCGAGCACTGCCAGGAGTAATTCCTGAGTGCAGAGCCAGGAATAACCCCTGAGCGTCGCCAGATGTGACCCAAAATGTCAAAGAAATAAATAAAAATAATTACTTCCTGCTGGGAAGCCCTTCAGTCCTCAAAACCCATTTTCCAGGGGCGATCGTAAGTATAGCACATAAGGCCCTTGCCTGCATGTGGCCAACCTAGATTCGATTCCCCGGCACCCTAGATGCCCCCCAAGGGTCTCCATCAGGGGTGATCCCTGAGCACAGAGCCAGGAGGAAGCCCTGAGCACCATGGAGTGGGGAGGGGTTGGCCCCAAGACCAAAAGCCCCATTTTCCAGACAGGAAAGTAGAGGCAGAGCGAGGAGACAGAGGCTGGCCAGAGGGAAGGTCCCGGGAGCTTGGCATCTCACCTGCAGCTTCCAGATGTGTTTGCTCTCCTTGGAGACCTGCCCCACCGCCTCCGCCCATGAGGGCGATGAGCATGTTAAGGAGCAGCACGAAGGTGAGGATGATGTAGGTGACGAGCAGGACGATGAAGACCACGGGGTACTTGGTGCTGCTCAGCATCTCCAGGTCGCCCATGCCGATGGTCAGCTTGAACAGGTCCAGCAGGAAGGTGCTGAAGGTCTCGCTGTCCCGACACGACGGGTAGCCGGGAACCGTGCAGTTGCTGTGGTCCTCACTGCACACCTTCATGTTGGCGCACGGTTTCAGAAGAGAGACCAGGGCTGGGGGTGGCGGGAGGAAGGGCACGTACCGAGTGTGAGGTACAAGCTGAGCGGCCAGGAGGGGGACCCGATTCCCATCTGATGGACAGGCCAGCAGAGGTGACGGCAGGTCCAGGCTCGGTGCCCGGATGGAGAATCTGCTCCTCGGATGGGGGGGGGGGGAAGCAGAGCTGGGGCTGGCAGGGCAGCTCATCCAGCTGTGGGGACAGGCCGAGAGGCTCGGTTGCCCAACATCTGGTCCTTTGCCTGGGGCATGTGCCCCTGAGGTGCCCTGGGGTCGAGGAAAAGCTTGTTGGATGCAGCTAATGCGAAGTTTTGTTTTAGTTTTGGTTTGGGGGGGGGTCACAACTGGTGGTATGCAGGGCTTACTCTTGGCTCTGTACTCAAGGATCACTCCAGGTGGGGCTCAGCGGACCCTACAGGGTGCCAAGGATCAAACCCAGATTAGCTGCATGACAGACAAGTGCCCCTACCCACTGCATACCGCTCCAGGCCCCAGTGTGGAGTTTTAAAAGACCTGAGCTGATGCCGGAGCCATAGCTCAGTGGACTACGTGAGGGAGGCTGGGATCAGTCTCTATCATGCATGGTTTCCCGGCACCCCCCAGGACTGAGCCCCAAGCACCGAGCTGGGAGTACCCCCCCCCAACTACCTCCAGGTATGATCCCCTCCATAAAAGCAAAATAAAATAAAACCTGGATTAGGGCCAGAGCAAATAGTAGAGTAGGGTGGGTATCTGCCTTGCAGGTGGCCAGGTTCAATCCCCAGCATCCCATATGGTCCCCTGAGCACTGCCAATAATGATTCCTGAGTGCAGAGCCAGGAGTAACCCCTGAGCATCGCTGGGTGGGGCCCAAAAACCAAAAAAGACCCGGACTGAGCCAGAGAACTAGTAAACGAGTGAAGGCGCTTGCCTTGCATGCAGCCAACCCTGGTTTAATCCCGGCACCGCAGCACCAGGAGTGGCCCCAAGCCCTGAGCTGGGAGTAGCCCCCGAGGACCCGGGGTGATAAAGTCCGTGTTATCCTTCCCGTCCAGAGGCAGAGCCTGACTCCACACTCTGACCCAAGGCTGCCCCTGCAGTTAATATGGACTCACATGATGAAGCAGAAGGGACCTCGGGCCAGGCCTGAATGTGTCCACTGGCATTCTAGGAATGCTTGTGTGGACAAGCCCAAGCTGGCCAGCTGGAGCAAGAGTGATGAGATGACAGTGACCTCCACCGGACACCCTAGCAAGTCAGGTCAGCTGGACGCCACCCCACTGGCTGGGCAGAAATACCAGATCTCAGGCATAGGGATAAAGCCAAGATAATTAAGCACATGCTGGCAGGGCCCCAGCGGTCCCCAAGCTCTGCTGGCAGGTGACACCACAACTATAATGCCTCAAAATAAAAAGGAAAGAAAAGAGAGATCAGCTAAGTCTGGCTGGGGCTAGCCAAGTCCGCTGCCTCATAGACACGTGAACAATCATGAATGAGCGTTGCCCTTGGCCATTTCCTCTGCAACCGAAGCTAATACACCAACTTGGCCTTAGAGAGAGAATTTGACCTTCCTCAGTTTCCTTATTTGTAGACAAGAAAGATTAAGGCTCTGACCTTCTAGACATGGCGGATGACCTTCTAGACATGGTGAATGACCTTCTAGACATGGAGGATTACATGAGGCAGGGATGCGCACGTATAAGCGTGCCCAGTGGCCACCACACAGAGAGATGGCCACCGACACTGGTCACTGCCCCACACTCTGTAACACCCTCCCCAAAACCCTGGATCAAGGCCAACCCTACCACCACCCTGCCAGCTCCAGCCAGACACCCAGAGCTCACCTGAGGCGTAGCCGATCATGAAGAGCAAATACACCAACAGGAAGCGGAAAAGGTCCTTGAAGAGGATCTAACGACCCCAGAGAGGTCAGGAGGGCAGAGAGAAGGGAGATACGTGAAAAAGCTTCCCCCCACCCCCGCTGAGACCCCTCCGGAACCCGCATGCTCCGCCAACAGGCGCTGACTGCATCCCAGAGGGGTGTTGTTTCTCCCCCAACCAAGGGCCCTCAGTCCTGGTACCTTCTGGATCATGATGCTGTAGGTCCCCGTCAACTTCAGCCCACGGGTGAAGTACAGGGCGTTCATCCAGCCCAGGACCAGGGCAAAGACCATGACGGCCAGGTAGGCTTCAATGCCCGCCAGGTAGAGGGCGGCGAGGACGATCACCAGCACAGAGTAAATGAAACTACAGGACGCGAGACGGACAGGAGGAAAGGCAGACGGAGGCCACGTCACTGAGGACCATCCTGATGCCTTCTGGTGGCCTCCCGCCCACCACCAAGTGAAACAAGATGGAGTCTCCCCCTTCCCCGGGAGCCTTTTAACCCAGAAGCCTCAATTAACTGCCACTCATGGTGTGTGCTTGCTCCATGAAATCCACCAAGATCTTGGAACTGCCAGGGTGGATGCCCTGGTGCTCGGTGGAGGCTGTGTGGTGGCCAAGAGAATGTCGTTGTTCCCAGCTCGAGCGGGAAGAGGAAGACGTGAGCCACACACAGCTACCGCTCTGTCCTCAGCAGACATCATTAATCTAGTCCAGCACTCGCTCTCCACAGCAGATGCAGCTTCAAGACGCTTCTCAGCCAGGCACTCGGGGCAGACACCAGCAATCTATCACTAAGCGGAAAAGGGCTGCGCCTCTTCCTACCTGTGCTGATTCTCTGTCGGCCAGAAGCTTGCTCCAAGCTGACTTGGTTCTGGCCTAGTCCTGACTTGAGGCTACTGCGGTCTGAATAGGGTGAATTAACACGTCCTGTTGGGCCTCAAACCTCTGCTCCCCGATTTGGACACTCCGTCAGCCCAGACCACCACCTTCATCTCACACCGACAGCCACCCCCAGACTCACTAGAGTAGCTGGAAGGAGCCATCGATGAAGAGGGAATTCACGCCTGGGCATTTCTTCATAAACAAGTCTTTGATCTGGAAGCAGCGAGGAGGCACATGAGCAGGTGGCACCAGGCAGGAGGGCAGCACGGAGGGCAGGGCAGAGAAGGACGGAGCCAGGCGGGCATGCGCAAGGAGGCAGGGCAGAGAGGGAGGCGGCTGGGGAGAGAGGGGGCAGGATGTGGGTGCAGAAGAGATAACAGGGGCCCCAGGGGTTGCTCAAAGGACAGGGCTTGCCCTGCTCGGGGGTCCGTCTCTGGCACCACACGGTCCCCCGAGGATCAGAGGGGTGATCTCCAACCACCGGACTGGGAGTGCTCCCTGAGCACTGCCGGGTGAGGCCCAGAAATCAGAAGAGAGAGAAGACGAGAAATAGAAGACGAAGGGAGTTGTCTGTTAGGAGAGCGGAGGGAAACATTAGGCTGCGGAAAGTGGGAATGAGGAAGGGCACAGGAGGAGGCAGAGAGGGTGAGGTGGAGGAGAGAGGAGGGAAAAGGGACTCCTGAGGAGGGGAGGAGGGAGTGCAGATTGGGAGGAGGGGGAGGATAGGAGGGACGGTGGGGAGGAGGGTGGATTGGGGAGGAGGGAGAGGATAGGAGGGATGGTGGGGAGGAGGGTGGATTGGGGAGGAGGGAGAGGATGGGAGGGCTGGTGGGGAGGAGGGTGGATTGGGGAGAAGGGGGAGGATGGGAGGGATATTGGGGAGGAGGGTGGATTGGGGAGGAGAGAGAGGATAGGAGGGCTGGTGGGGAGGAGGGTGGATTGGGGATAAGGGGGAGGATGGGAGGGATGTTGGGGGAGGACGGTGGATTGGGAAGGAGGGGATGGTGGGAGGGATGTTGGGGAGGAGGGTGGGTTGGGGAGAAGGGGGAGGATAGGAGGGATGGTAGGGAGGAGAGTGGATTGGGGAGGAGGGAGGGGGGGGAGGTTTGGGGAGGAGGGAGAGGAAGGACGGGAGGAGGGAGAGGAAGGGTGGGAGGAGGGAGAGGACCCGGCGCTCACGTTGGTGAAGAAGAACAGGACGCCGGTGAGGAGCGTGATGACCTCGCCGGCCAGCCTCAGGTAGTCCGTGGTGGTGCGGTAAGGGTACGGCGGCTGTGGCACAGAGGGCACCCAGTGTCAGGCAGCCCTGCCCACCTCGGCCCCAGGCCCAGATGCTTGACAACGCCGTGGACATCTGGGTCCGGCCTCCCCTCCCCTTCCCCCATCCCCGGGCTTGTCCCCGGGCGTCACACACAGTGCCCTCGAGCGGCTGGTAGTAGGCGGTGAGCGTGAAGATAACCATGGCGCACAGGTAGGAGACCACGTTGATGTAGAAGAACATGGCCCCGAACTTGTGCCATTTGTCCCGGAGCAGCTCGTTGATGGGCTCCACGGCCAGCATCTCGTGGCGGTTCTGCGGGAGACGGCGCAGACAGGCTGAACCCTACGCCCCTACCCCACTGTGCCCACACGCGCCTCCTCTACAGAACCCATGTTCAGCCTTGCTCAAGGCGGCAGGTGCAGTTCGCCCTTCAGCCCGCGCTCCTCCTGAATCGCTCGTCTCTGTGGCTCCTGGCACGCTCGCTTTCCCCCAGGGAGAAGCCCATGTTCTCTCTCGAACACATACTTTCGCTTTCTTCCCTCATCTGCTCTAATAAGGCTCAATAAAGACAGCCTCGCTTCACCAAGTAGATGCAGGCATTCCTGGGTGGGGATCCAGAGCCCCACCACACCCCAAGCTCCTGGCTCAGTCTCCCAGACCTGCCTGATACGACCTCCGCCTGCCTTTCTGGCCCAGACCCAGAAAACCCCAAATTCCTGCCTGCTGCTGGCAGCAAAAAAAATCACACAAGGGCCTCGCTGGAGACATCCCTGGGCTCAAAAGTCAGAAATCTTGATTTGGGGGCGGAGCGATAGCCCAGCGGGTAGGATGTTTGCCTTGCTCGCGGCCGGCCTGTGCCTGCCAGGGTTCGATCCCGGTATTTCATATGGTTCCCGAGCACCGCCAGGAGTAATTCCTGAGTGCAGAGCCAGGAGTAACCCCTGAGCATTGCCGGTGTGACCCAAAAAAAAAAAAAAAAAAAAAGAAAAGAAAAGAAATCTTGATTTGGGCAGCGGGACAGGAAGACTTACCCAAAGATAACAGACAATTTAACCTACAATGATTGTCCCATTCTGAAGCCCAGGCAGACGGCAATATTTGAGTCCTGCACAACCCATGCAGCCCCCCAAGACAGACATAACCCAATAGCTGGTACCAGAGATGCAACACCTGCCGCCAGCCCTAATCCAATCGCACTGGTCCCTAGTGCCAGAGAGGGGGCTAGGCCCAGCTAGGGAAGACAGACCCCACACACACACGCAGCCCCAGATGCTCTCTCCATTTTTTTTCTTTTTGCTTTTTGGGTCACACCCAGCGATGCTCAGGGGTTACTCCTGGCTCTGCACTCAGGGAATCACTCCTGGCGGTGCTCGGGGACCATATGGTATGCCGGGATCGAACCCAGGCCAGCACAGGCCGGCGCGCAAGGCAAACGCCCTACCCGCTGGGCTATAGCTCCGGCCCCGCTCTCTCCATTTTAACAGCCTCCTGTCCCTTTAAAGACTCCAGTGTCTTCATAACCATGGGTTTGAGTAATGAGACAGCCATGAAGATGTTACTGCCGTATTATTCCTGTTAGAGGCAGAACAAACCCAAATGACCGAGAATCGAGGAATGGTTAATTAGAATGTGGTACATTTACAGGCTGTAATGATATTGCAGAATATTTAATGGTGCAGAAAGTGTTCGGGAAACACTGCTAAGTGAACAGAAAAAGCTTTCAGAGCACACAGGACCGCTAATGGTAACGGTTGACACGTCACGCTTGCTCTGTGCCAGGCTGCTCTGAGATGATCTCATTGGCTCCTCCCAGCCGCCCGACGGAGAAAACTACTTTCCTTATGCCCCTGTTCCAGGAGAGAGAGCTGGGCTCAGAGAGGTTGGGTCACTGGTCCTGAGTCACACAGCATGTCAGTCCAGGAGAGAGAGCTGGGCTCAGAGAGGTTGGGTCACTGGTCCTGAGCCACACAGCATATCAGTGACAGAGCCCAGCTCCCAGCCCAGGGGGCCTGCCCATGCTGCCCATCCTGACAGTTCTAGTTCCCTTTAGGGCCAGAGGCCATTCTTGGCATTCCGTAAACATTTTATTTCTTGTTGCGGTTACTGCTTCACCATGCTCAGGAGTTTGCAAGGGGTTGGGGAGAGGGGTCACTCCTAGAAGCCTTCAGTACTCATGTGGTGCCAGAGTTTGAACCCAGGGTTCCCACATGCAAAGCACCTGCTCCAGCCCACGGTGCCTTCACCCCGGCCGCTGGGCACTTCCTTTACTGTGCAGCCACAGACCCAAGCTCCCTGCTCCTGGGGGCCCATCCCTGCTCCCTCTCGGCCCTTCTTCCCCAGGCCCCGTCCCTGGCAAGCCGCGCACCTCGATCTTGCTGTTGTAGACCAGGATCTCCAGCACGGACGCCTCCTCGCCGCACGTGTCCAGGGAGGAGAGATCGTAGAGCGAGGAGTACACAGGCCCGCACGCCCAGTCCTTGAACTTGCGGGACAAATGTCTCGTGGTCCTCGTCCGTCACCTCACGCCGGATGATGTGTTGGAAGATCTGGATAAAAGGGAGAAGCTCAGAGGGTCCCTGGGAGCTAACCAGCAGCCTCTCACATGGAGGGCTCCTGGGGGTCACAGGAACACCCCCCCAAAGAGCAGAATGAAGGGGCAATGTTTACTGGCACCTGATGTAATGATGGAGGTGCAAACTTTCACCTCCATCTCCACGTTTCTTTCTCACACTTCCTGGTGGGGGGCCCACACTGGTGGCGCTCAGGGCTGACTCTGCATTCAGGGATCACTCCTGGTGAGGTCGTGGGACCGTATGAGGTGCTGGGGATGGAACCGGGTCGGCCCGTGCAAGGCAAATATCCTACCATCGCCCTATTGCTCCAGTCCATCTTTCTCACTCTTGTTTGTGTGGAGGGACCCCAGGTCTGTGCTCGGTGTTGTCAGAAAGACTCTGGGACTTCAGGCATGTGCTCCAGCCCTCGGAGCCGGCTCCCTTAGCCCGGCTGTCGCCTGCACCTTCCCAGCTCAGGTCACAGTTATACTCTGAAGCCTGCGGGGAAGGTGAGGCGCTCCCAAGGCCCCCCACACTCAGCAAAGGTGATTGAACTGACAGCCTTGAGATTCTGAACCGTCATGAATATTTGATATCATTAAAGCCTGATTCATGGCCTCTTTAATATGCTAAATCTAGTGCTAACAACCAGCTGACGCCCCTCCTCTGACTACACCCACAATCTCAGGTCTGCACACAGGGACCTATGGTGGGAGTGGCCCGAGGCTGCAGAGCTGTGAGGGCAGAGCCAGAACCTCAGCCCAGGCCCTTGGCGCTCCCTCGGGGCCCTGGAATAATTTAATTGCCTCTCTGCAATTCATGCTCTGATTTTAATAGAGCCGTAATAACCCCTCCTGTTTATTGAGCACTTTCTCCGGGTCCCAGGCTTCTCGTTAAGAGCTGGAAAGGGGGTGGGAGGGAAGGCAGGGACGCGGCTCAGGAATAGAGGACCTGGGCCGGAGCAACAGCATAGCGGGTGGGCGTTTGCCTTGCATGCGGCTGACCCGGTTCGATCCCCTGCATCCCATGTGGTTCCCCTGAGCACCTCCAGGAGTAATTCCTGAGCAAAGAGCCAGGAGTAATCCCTGAGCATTGCCAGGTGTGACTCAAAAAGTCAAAAAAAATAAAGCACCTGCCTCGCCTAGGTGAGGCCCAGGGCTGCTCCCTGGCACCATGGGGGGACAAAAGAAAGCCATGGATGGAAATCACAAACGTGTGAGAGTCAGAGACTAGGTAAGACAGAAAATGGAACAGTGTGCTTACAACTGTCGAAAGTGCTAATACCAACCTAGAACTGAGCATTAAATACAGACAAAAAGATACAAATGCCAACCCTTTAATGTATATTCTGTAATCCGCAATCTGGAAGGGAAGGAAAAGAGAAAGAGATAGAGAGAAAGGGAAAGAAATAAAGAATCTGCCATGGAGGCGGGCTGGGGGAGGAGGGAGGGAACCGGGGACATTGGTGGTGAGAGATGGGCACTGGTGAAGGAATGGATGCTAGAACACTGTATGACCAAGACCCAAATATGAACATCTTTGTAATTGTATATTTCACGGTGAGATAATAAAATACTTTAAAAAAAAAAAAAAAAGAAAGCCATGGAGAGTGGAGCAGATCATGGCATTTGGTTGACACGGGACCATGGCGATACAGGGGAGGAAACCGAGGCACAGAGAGGCGATAAGACAGGTCCTGGTGCGAAGTGGCACAGTCCAGGGTCTATGAACATCAAAACAGGCTCCCAGAACACACACTCACATACTCATATACACTCACAATACATACATACATACAATCATATAACACACAATTCAGTCATACACAGTCACACTCACAGACACATTCACAATACATATGCAAACTCATATACACACTCAAATATATTCACACACACTCACATCTAGAAGCACTCATGTACACTCACACACACTCTCATAACACAATATATGCACTCATATGCACTCACAATACACAATCATATACACACTCATAGTTCACTCACACATACACATACGTTCATAAACACATAATACATTCACATACACACATACAGATACTCATATACACATTGACATGCATGCACATACACACTTAAAATATACACACTCATATACATATACTTGCTCATACACACACACAAACATATCCATTCATATACACTCACAATACATTCCCGCATTCTCTCTCTCCCTCTCTCAGCCCTGCAGAGCCCCTGCCCCAGGGTCAGTCATGCCCAGGTGATTCTCCTGCCCTAAGCCCTATGCTGAGGCCTAGAGGTGGAAGGAGCAGGCGCAAGGTCACTCTGTAGGTTGGGGCTGGACCAGGACGTCAGGGCAGAGAGACAACGGCTCACTGGACTCTCCACGCATGGGACGAGGGTCGACCTCCAGAGTAGCACCAAGCACAGAGCCAGGAGTAGCCCTTAAGCACTGCTGTTCAAGCCACAAGGACGAAAACAAAAGAGCAGAACCACAGCCCTGGGCCACAGGTGAGACCCTCAGAGCCCAGCTCTGGGCCATATGTGAGACCCTCAGAGCCCAGCTCTGGGCCATATGTGAGACCCTCAGAGCCCAGCCCTGGGCCATATGTGAGACCCTCAGAGCCCAGCCCTGGGCCATATGTGAGACCCTCAGAGCCCAGCCCAGGGCCATATGTGAGACCCTCAGAGCCCAGCCCTGGGCCATATGTGAGACCTCAGAGCCCAGCCCCTGGGCCATATGTGAGACCCTCAGAGCCCAGCCCTGGGCCACAGGTGAGACCCTCAGAGCCCAGCCCTGGGCTATATGTGAGACCCTCAGAGCCCAGCTCTGGGACATATGTGAGACCCTCAGAGCCCAGCCCTGGGCTATATGTGAGACCCTCAGAGCCCAGCCCTGGGACATATGTGAGACCCTCAGAGCCCAGCCCTGGGCCTCAAGTTTCACCTGAATGGCTGATCAGAGGTGTCTGACCCTGCAGTGATGGGGAGATGGAGGGGACCCAGGGAAAGATAAGCTGGTTGGCCGGGACCAGAGCGACAGTACAGCGGGAAGGCATTCGCCTTGGCGTTCAGCCAGCCCAGGTCCCATCCCCAGTGCTCCACGTGGCCCCAAAGCACCACCAGGAGCGATCCCCGAGATCCCCGTGTGCACAGATCTGCATATGTGTGTGCTTGCGCTCGATGAGTGCGGCTCACCCCGATCTTGCCGGTCTTGGCGGCCATCATGAGCGGCGACAGCCCGTCGTTGTTGAGCACAGCCTCCAGGTTGCTCTCGGGGAAGAGGCGGGCGCACTTGAGCAGCAGCAGGTCGTACATCTTGGTGACAAACTTGGTGTTCTCGCGGGTGTTGTCGGCGATGGCCACCAGCGCATGCAGTACCGTGTTGCCCCAGGAGTCCTGCCGCCGCATGTCCGCCTTCTTGTGCGGGTTCTCCGTCAGGTAGTTGACGATGTGCGGCTGGTTAGTGCAGGCGGCCAGAGACAGGGGCAGCTCCCCTGTGGGCGGTGGTCAGGATGGGGGTGGGCAGACGCAGAGACATGGACACAGGACCGACAGTCAGGGGCGTCAGGAGTAGCCACGGGCGTGGACATGGGTCTGGAGGAAGTCACAGATTCTCTGCCCCAGGGACTCTATTCCATGTGCCTTGAGACAGTCAAAACTTGGGGCTGGGGCCATAGTACAGTGGGGAGGGTGTTTGCCTTGCATATGGCCGACCCGGTTGGATCTCTGGCATCCCATATGGTCCCCCGAGCACCGCCAGGAGTAATTCCTGAGCATTGCCTGGCGTGACCCGAACAGGAAAGGAAGGGAGGGAGGGAAAGAGAGAGAGAGAGAGGGAGGGAGAGAGAGAGAGAGAGAGAGAGAGAGAGAAAAGGAAGGAAGGAAGGAGGGAGGGAGGGAGGGAGGGAGGAGAGAGAGAGAAAGAGAGAAAGAGAGAGAGAAAGAAAGAAAAGAAAGAAAGAAAGAAAGAAAGAAAGAAAGAAAGAAAGAAAGAAAGAAAGAAAAGAAAGAAAGAAAGAAAGAAAGAAAGAAAGAAAGAAAGAAAGAAAGAAAGAAAGAAAGAAAGAAAGAAAGAGAGAAAGAGAGAGAGAGAGAAAGAAAGAAAGAAAGAAAGAAAGAAAGAAAGAAAGAAAGAAAGAAAGAAAGAAAGAAAGAAAGAAAGAAAGAAAGAAAGAAAGAAAGAAAGAAAGAAAGAAAGAAAGAAAGAGAGAGAAAGAAAGAAAGAAAGAGAGAAACAAAGAGAGAAACAAAGAAAGAAAGAGAGAGAGAAAGAGAGAGAAAGAGAGAGAGAAAGAGAGAGAGAAAGAGAGAAAGGAAGGAAGAAAGGAAGGAAGCAAGGAAGGAAGGAAGGAAGGAAGGAAGGAAGGAAAGAAGGAAGGAAGGAAGGAAGGAAGGAAGGAAGGAAGGAAGGAAGGAAGGAAGGAAGGAAGGAAGGAAGGGAAGGAAGGAAGGAAGGAAGGAAGGAAGGAAGGAAGGAAGGGAAGGAAGAAAGAAAGAAAGAAAGAAAGAAAGAAAGAAAGAAAGAAAGAAAGAAAGAAAGAAAGAAAGAAAGAAAGAAAGAAAGAAAGAAAAGAAAGAAAGAAAGAAAGAGAAAGAAAGAAAGAGGCAAACAGACCCTGGACTCCTGAGGTGTTGGGGGGTGCAGCTGTGAGGCCCCAGCTTAGGGCACTTTGCTGCATAATCATTATAGATCTTACGCCAATTCATTTTTTCCCCAAAAGTGGGGGTGTAACCTCCTGTGAAACTGTTTTGTCTTGTTTCTCTTTGGGGGGCGCCACACCCGGCCATGCTTAGCGTTTACTCCTGGTTCTGCACTCAGGATTCACTCCTAGTGCGCACAAGGACCCACACGACGCCGGGACCAAACCCTAGTCAGCCACCTGCAAGGCAAGTGCCCTCCCTCGTACTACTGCTCCCACCCCGCCCTGACTCTTTCTAATGGTGGCAGCATGACTTAAAAACAGGGTGCAACGGTTACAAGGTGGGATGATTATTGGGTGAAATACGATTAAGCCAGGTAAAAGGATGCCCGGGAGGAGCTGCGGAAGGCCGAGAGCACAGCCCAGGGCGGGGGGGAGAGCTGGGGCAGAGGCTGGGGAGAGCTGCTCTGCCCCCTCAAGGCCACACTCGGGACACGAGGCCTGAGAGCAGGGGGCGCTGGCGAGGTGTTGGGGTGCCGGTACCACCACCGTGGCCCCTCCTCACCGAAGTAGAAGTAGCCCCCTCATCCTTGGGCTGGAAGAAGCGCCCTCGGGCCTGGGCGTGGACGTCTGCCCCTTGGGTCACCAGGAGCTCCACGTAGTGTTTGCAGCGGCGCTCGATGGCGATGTGCAGAGCCGTCTGACCTGGGGGCGGGGCGGGGACAGTCACGGGGCAGAGACAGTCACGGGGCAGAGACAGTCACGGGGCAGAGACAGTCACGGGCAGAGACAGTCACGGGCAGAGACAGTCACGGGGCAGAGACAGTCACGGGGCAGAGACCCTTGGCCCCAGGCAGTGGCTGCGGCTGTAGGCAAAGCCTGGCATTAGAAGCTTAGAACTTGTACTGGGGCTTGGGAGCTGGGTCCTGAGCACCCCCAGACTCACTGTGCTACAGAGAATGTGAGAGAGGGGCTGGAGTGATATAGCACAGCAGGTAGGGCGCTTGCCTTGCACGCAGCCGACCCGGGTTCAATTCCCAGCATCCCATATGGTCCCCGAGCACTGCCAGGGAGTAATTTCTTAGTGAAGAGCCAGGAGTAACCCCTGAGTATTACCGGTGTGACCCAAAAATAAAAAAAAAATAGAGAATGTGAGAGAATTCAGGCCTGGAGCAGGCAAGGCCTTGCAGGCAGCCCACCTGGGTTCGATTCCTAGCACCCATCGGGTCGGGGTCACTTCTGAGAGTGATCCCTGAGCACAGAGCCAAGCAGAACCCCAACCCCAAGGTGCTGGGGAGCCCTGTCCCCGGTGCTCTGACCCTCAGGATATCAAAGCTGGAGGCTGGCCCCGGCCTTGGTCCAGCCATTCATGGCTCATGCACTCAGCCGCTAGTTTCTGGGTACTGCTGATACTGGGGGCGTGGGGGGTCACACTGAAGCTCCCGGAGCAATCAGACAAGCCTGGATGGTGCCCCCGCCCCTGTGCCGCACCACCCCAGCCCGGGGCAGGGCCCACCTCGGTAGTAGATGTCCCGGAAGGGCGAGTTGATAAACTTCGCGCATGTTGTCGTCGCCCGCGATGTCCAGGAGCACTGGGATGGTGTCATTGTGGCCGTGGCTCAGGTTCAGCAGGGCCTTGGGCAGGCAGGTCTTCCCCGTGGACGGCTCTGCGATGAGAGAGCGTAGGTACAGGGTGTGAGGAACTCGGCCTGGGGCCCAGGCTGCTTGGGACCCTTCCGTGAGTTGCAGTAGAGGTGAAGGGGTGGTTCATAATCTAAATGATCCCACTGTCCATTTAAAAAACCAAAAACCTCACTTCCATGGTGTAGCCAATCAGGTGACAGGAACAGCTAAGGGGCGGGAGAGGCTATAGCTATATAAACGGGATCACTACATACAAGGCCTTGCATGCAAGGCTTTAGGCTGGGCAGGTGGTGCCAAAGGATGAGTCATGCCAGGGCAGACAGGGCAAAATAGTGGACATAAAGGGGAACAGGCTGGCAGAGGGTGCCCAAAGATGGAGCGTGCCAGGCTGACAGCGCACACGCAGTGTTGAAAACGGAATGATTCAGTCCTGCAGGCGGTGAATGGACAACGCCTCCAGATCACCTGGGAGAAGGCAAAGAGAGAAGATGCCGCGAGGGGGTGGCAGCCTCAGTGGACGCCAGGAGCAGAGACTGGCCGACGGCCGAGCAGCGGACCCGAGAGAGTCAGGCTGAGCAAGTACCGAGGGCTCTGTGTGGAGTGTGTGTGACTCCATGAGTGTGTGACTCCTCCGCTTGAACACGGGCTCTGTCTCACTTTCTCGGGGCCTGGTCTCCATCTGCGTCCTGGCAGGCAGGTAGTGTGGGGCTCTTAGGCCAGGATTTATCAGAGCTTTCACTCTGCAGGCAGCCATGAACCTCTAAAAGCCAGGCCCAGGGGCCGGAGCCACAGCACCGCGGGGAGGGAGTTTGCCTTGCATGCAGCCGACCCGTTCAATCCCCCGGCATCCCATATGGTCCCCCGAGCACCACCAGGAGTAATTCCTGAGTGCAGAGCCAGGAGTAACCCCTGACCATTGCTAGGTGTGACCCAAAAAAAAAAAAAACAGTCCCACTGCTAGGAGACCAGACTTGGGGGTGGGCGGAAACGAGTCTTTGATGGAAGGTCAGGCACACTGGTGGTGGGACTGGTGTTGGAATACTGAATACCTAAAACAACTGTATTGTGAACCACTTTGTAAATCATGGTGTCTTAATAAAGTTGAAACTTTTTTAATTCGGGCCGGAGCAATAGCACAGCGGGTAGGGCATTTGCCTTGCACACGGCTGATCCGGGTTCAATCCCGGCATCCCATATGGTGCCCTGAGTACCGCCAGGAGTAACCCCCTGAGCGTTGCCGGGTGCGATGCAAAGTAAAAAAATTTTAAATTAAAAACTTTTAATTAGGGGGCCGGAGAGATAGCCCAGCGGGTAGGGCGTTTGCCTTCGCTGGCCGGGCCAATGCCGGCCCGGTTCGATCCCCGGCATCCCATGTGGTCCCCCGAGCACCGCCAGGAGTGATTTCTGAGTGCAGAGCCGGGAGTAACCCCTGAGCATCGCCGGGTGTGACCCAAAAAAGCAAAAAAAAAAAAAAAAAAAAAAAAAAACTTTTAATTAGGGACCGGAGTGATAGCACAATGGGGAGGGTGTTTGCCTTGCACGCGGCTGACCTGGGTTTGATCCCCAGCATCCCATAGGGTCCCCAGAGCTCCGCCAGGGGAAGAGCGAAGAGCCAGGTACTCCTGAGCGTCGCCAGGTGTGACCCAAAAAGCAAAATAAAATAAAATAAAATAAAAAAATAAAAAATGAAAGCCAGGCACAGGCTTTGCTGTATTTGAACACAGAATCCACCACCATCACCGCCAGCAACAAGGCCAGCGCCCCCTAGAGGGGACCTGGGGTAGAGCGCCCCAATGCGGCTGCCTAAAGCCCTTGGGAAAATACCTAGAGAGAAATTGGGGGCCTCTGCGGGGCAGCAATCACGGAGAAGCCCCTGAGAGGCGTCCGCCCTCTGCCGGGTTTCTCATGAAGCCTGTCTCTGTCCTTCACTCCTCCACCCACGTTCGTTATTTATCCCGCTGGGACTTTCTTTCCCCAGGAAGAGGGCGAGAGTATTCATAGCTTAAACGGGTGCATTCAGGGTCAGAGCGACAGTACAGCAGGGAGGGCGCCCCCGGGCACGAGGCCAAGCTGGGTTCAATCCTGGGCATCCATCCGGGAGAGTGATCCCTGAGTGCAGAGCCAGGAGTGAGCCCTAAGCAGCGCCAGGGCCCCTACACACACCGAGAAAAAGTTGATGAGTGGAAACTGCCTCATGTGTGGACTAGGGCCAAAATTTCCTTGGGGCTTCGGAACGAACGGAGGCAGGAATGTATTCAGGAGTGGGCCTGGATGGAGCCAAATCTGACTTTATTCATGACTCCCTTATGGCTTTTCTTTTCTTTTTTTTTTTTTTTTAGTCACACCCAGCGATGCTCAGTGGTTTCTCCTGGCTCTGCACTCAGGAATCACTCCTGGCGGTGCTCGGGGGCCATATGGGATGCCAGGGATCAAACCCGATCGGCCCCCCTGCAAAAGGCAAATGCCCTACCCACTGGACTATCGCTCCGCACCCCCATGGCCTTTTAATCTTTTTTTTTTGCTTTTTGGGTCATACCCAGCAATGCCCAGGGGTTTCTCCTGGCTCTGCACTCAGGAATTACTCCTGACGGTGCTCGGGGAACCATATGGGATGCCGGGATCAAACCTGGGACGGCATGCAGGGCAAATGCCCTACCCACTTGGCTATCACTCCAGCCCCCTTTTTTAAAAAATTTTTTTGCTTTTAATTTCTTTAGTGAGGGGCTACGCCTGGCAGTGCTGGGGGAGCAGTTGTTATCACCAATCAATCAATTAATTAATCAATAAATGCTGATTTTTAATAATCAATAACCACTAGCTGCCTTAGAAACCCCTCCCCTGAATACAGACCCAGCATCGGGACTGGCTACAGAGATAGATTCCACATTCTCCAGCCTTTCCAGACAGCTCCGAAGCCCCGGGAGATGTATATTTTGTTGGGGGGGTCACTCCAGATAAGCTCCGGGCTCACTCTGGCTCTGTGCTCAGGGGTCCTTAATCTGCAGTGCCCCGGGACGCTTTGCGGTGTCAGGGGCTGAACGAGAGCAGGACTGTGTGTGAGGCATGTGCTTCAACTCCTGGGTTATGGCTCTGGCCTCCTAGCATGACTATTTCTTGCTTTTTTTTGCTTTGGGGACACCCCCAGCTGTGCTCGGGGGCTTTCCCCTCGCTCTGTGCTCAGGCTACAGCAGTAGGGAGCCGCTGGCCTGGGGTCGGGGGAGAGGGCAAGAATCCATCTTCACAGGCACAGGAAGGGCTATGCAGTTACACGGTGTGACCACCAGGTGGCAAAGTGGCCCTGCCGGGGTGCTGCCTGAGCGAGGAGCACTGGTTTCGTGGGAGGTTGTTCAACTTTGGGGAATAAAAAGAGCTGGTCACAGCCCCTCTGGGAACCATGAGACTCTCTGGCTAGATGAATCCACAGGGGCAGCCGGATGTGGCCCAAAAACAGCAGGCAGAAAGGATGCTTGCCCTGCCCGGTTCCCAGCAGGCTGTATGGTCCCCCCAGCACCACCAGGAGTAACCCTGAGGGCAACACCAGGCATCAGCCTTGAGCATTGACGGGTGTGGCCCCAAACCAAAATAAAACAGACACCAACCAAAACCCCGCTTCCATCCACTGTGGCGGTGTTTGATTTCATCAAGGTGTCCAAAGACTCAGAAAACACCCCACCCACCACTAGCTTCTGGAAGCTTCTTGAGGCCCAATGTGACAGAGTCGGCGCCCTGAGACAGGGCTGTGATCCTGGCGTCACACGTGGTGGGGGCGCTTGGGCGCCCGGTAGTGGTCATCTCACCAGGACGGACACTGGGTTTGCAGGGAGGTGGCAGAGGGGGACGCCTGAGGCGGGCTTTGGTGCCCGGACACTGCTGGACAGGGACCTTCTGTGTGGAAGGAGTGCGGGGCTCGGTCTAGAGAGGTGAAGCCCACCCAGGGCGTTTCACTGCAGGCCCACGCCGAACCCCATCTCTGCATGACCCCGGAGCCCTGCCAGGGACCAGCAAGCAGCAGCCCGCCAACAACGCCAGGTGTGGCCCCAAAGCCAAAAAAGGCACAAAATAACGAGGGCAAGGGGAGAGCTGGAAGATGGGGCCCGCCTGGAAGCGGATGCAGAACGTTGGGGCCAGCCCAGGCCCTCGCTTGGGCTCCCGGCCCCCGACTGTTTTGTGCTCAGCACTAGAGAATCCCTCTAACCCCAACTATCTTACTGACC
>JAJIBD010008659.1:0-81578 GCA_021461705.1 Cryptotis parvus | reverse complement strand
AATTTTTAGTACACTGTTCCTTTCTCTCTGTATTGCCTAACTTCTGACTCCCACACATTTGCAGTAGGTTCTACCCACTGACAACACCTCCTGTTCCATGTTTTGTCTGGCCTTGGATATTGGTATCATGTTATCTTTTTATATCCCGCAAAATAAATACAGTCATTCTATATCTGTCCTTTTCCCTCTGACTAATTTCCACTCAGCATTATCCTCTCCATGTCCATCCATTTATAGGCAAATTTCATAACTTCGTTTTTCCTAGCAGCTGTGTAGTATTCCATTGTGTAGATGTACCAAAGCTTCTTTATCCAGTCATCAGTTCTCGGGCACTTTGGTTGTTTCCAAATTCTGGCTATTGTGAATAGTGCTGCTATGAACATAAAAGTGCAGATGGTGTTTTTGCTGTGTGTTTTTGGCCTCCCAGGGTATATTCCCAGGAGTGATATGGCTGGGTCAAATGGGAGCTCAATTTCTTATCTTTGGAGGGATGTCCATATTGTTTTCCAGAAAGACTGTACCAGTCGACATTCCCACCAACAATGGATGAGGGTCCTCTTTTCCCTGCATCCACACCAGCACTTGTTCTTGCTCTTTCGGATATGTGTCAGTCTCTGGTATGAGATGATATCTCATTGTTGTTTTGATTTGCATTTTTCTGATGAGTAATGATGATGAACATTTTTTCATATGTCTTTTGGCCATTCCAATTTCTTCCTGTCGAAGTTTCAGTTCATTTCTTCTCCCCCATTTTTTGATGGGGTTGGCTATTTTCTTTTTGTAAAATTCTACCAGTGCCTGATATATTCTGGATATTAACCCCTTATCAGATGGGTATTGGGTGAATATTCTTTCCCATTCTGTGGACTCTCTTTGTATCTTGGTCACTGTTTCTTTTTGAGGTGAAGAAGCTTTATAGTTTCATGTAGCCCCATATGCTTATCTTTGCTTCTAGTTGCTTTGTTAGTGGTGTTTCATCTTTGAAGATGCCTTTAGCTTAAATGAGGAGGGTTTTTCGTATATTTTCTTGGCGTACTTTATGGATTCAGGTGTGATGTTGAGATCTTTACTCCATTTTGATCTGAGTTTTGTGCATGGTGTTAGACAGAGGTCCAAATTAATTTCTTTACATGTAGCTGCTCAGTTTTCCCGGCATCACTTGTTGAAGAGGCTTTCCCTTGCTCCATTTCATACTTTTTGCTCCTTTATCAAAGATTAAATGATCACGTGTTTGAGGATGGGTGTCAGGATACTCAACTCTATTCCATAGGTCCACAGGTCTGTTTTTATTCCAATATCATGCTGTTTTAATTACTACTGCTTTGTAGTACAGTTTGAAGTTGGGAAAGGTGGTGCCTCCCATCTTCTTTTTTCCGAAGGATTGCTTTAGCTATCCATGGGGGTTTATTGTTCCATACAAATTTCAGGAGTGTTTGGTGAATTTCTTTGAAGAATTTCTCGGGTATTCTTATAGGGACCATTGAATCTATATAAAGCTCTAGGGAATATTACCATTTTGACAACTTTGATTCTTTCTCCCCACAAGCAGAGAATGTGTTTCCATTTCCTGCGTGTCCTCTTTTTATTTCTTGAAGCAGGGTTTTATAGTTTTCTTTGTACAGATCCTTTCCACTCTTCTTTAAGCTAATTCCTAGGTATTTGATTTTCTGTGGCACAATTGTGAATGGACTCATTTTCTTAATATCCCTTTCTTCTCTTTCGTTATTTGTATATAGGAAAGCCACTGACTTTTGGGTATTGATTTTGTACCCTGCACTCTACTATAGGTATCTATTGTTTCTAGGAGCTTTTTGGTAGAGAGTTTAGGGTTCCACTGACTTTTGGGTATTGATTTTGTATCCTGCACTCTACTATAGGTATCTATTGTTTCTAGGAGCTTTTTGGTAGAGAGTTTAGGGTTCTCTATTATACCTATATTCTCTAGGTATAATATCATGTCATCTGCAAATAGTGATAGTTTGACTTCTTTGCCTATCTGGATGCCCTTAATGTCCTTTTCTTCTCTGATTGCTATGGCAAGTATTTCCAGTACTATATTGAATAGAAGTAGGGAGAGTGAGCAACCTTGTCTTGTCTCAGGGGTTACTTCTGACTCATGCTCAGGAATCACTCATGTCTGGGCCTGGGGGACCTATGGATGTTAAGGAGCAAACCTGGGTCTCACACCCTACCTGCCATCACTCTGGCCCCTGTAATTCCGTTCATACCATTTTATTTTGACATTGATTTCAAAACATTAGAGGATTTTTCTTACCCTTCCACTTTCAAAGAAAGATGTCTCTTTGTCTTCTGACAAATGATAATTTTAAAGGGATTTGCTGAAGTTATGCAGAGAAAATTGCACATACGGAAAAGGGGTTAGAATATTGTCTTTTAATGAAATAGAGAAGTAAAATTCGGATTTTGTTTTTTATTTATATTTCTGCCATAAAATGGTCACTGCAAAGCTCAATATTTTTCTAAATATTAGGGCTATTACAATTGTACTTACTTCCCATAGCTTTGTTATTTATAAAATTTCATATGGTTAAAATCATATATTTGCTTTGTATGATTGGTAAGAAACAATCATACATTGTTTCTTAACAATCTGCATTCGGATTTTCTCCTTATCTTTTTATAGCATGAAATATTGAATAATATTTTATTGCTGGATATATAATAGCTTACCCATTCATTTATATGCTGAAGGATAGTTTCATTGCTTTCCAAGTTTCAACAGTTGTAAAAAAGACTTGTATAATAAACAAACACTTAACTAACTTTGCCACACTACTGATGGTTGAACTTTTTTGTAGTGTCCTCAAGAGTTTGCCCTCCTGTTCTAGAAAGTTCAGTGCTCTTGTGGAAGGAGGTGAACCACCTTCGGGAAGCTATTCATTTATCCCTTTCCCAGAAAGTCTCCTATGAGTTGGCTATCACAGTTCTTGTAGAGCCTCCTCCACGCCTGCCGACAAGCACCTGTCCTGCATACTGGTACAGGGACCAGCAGTTAGCACCAACACTTTTCATATACTGGTAGACAGTAGGTTTCTCTTTTCTATACTCATGGACTGTGCCTGGTCTGCCCACCTGTGCTTGAAGAATGCTGTTGTAGATGACATCTTGTTGGTTGCCTTTGAAAGTGGAGAGATTTGTAGAAGTGTTTTTAGGTACATCCAAGCTAATTTACTTAATTAACACTTTCATTATGTATAACTGTTATAAGCATTGTATTAAAATTTGAGAGTACACTGAAGCCTAGTAACAGGGCCAGGTCCAAGGTTAGGAAGCTTGCCAGTGGGGGTGTGGCGAGTGCAGTTGAGACAGACGGGACCGCTGTGGCAATGACAGTTGGAAATGATCACTCTGGACAAGAACTGGGTTCTGTAACAGCGTTGCAGACTATAGTGCCTAAAAGGAAAAGAGGGAAAAACAGGAGAAAAGTGTCTTCCATAGAGACAGGCTGGGAATCGGCTGGGTGAGAGGGCAGGGAGGGTGTTGTGGGCTGTGCACTGGGGGCGGACATGTACATGGATTGTTGCTCTGTCTTCTGGAACAGGTGATGCATTTTTTCTAATCTTTATTTTTGCTTTTTTGGATCATACCCGATGATGCTCAGGGGTTACTCCTGGCTGTGCACTGAGGAATTATTCCTGGCGGTGCTTGGGGACTATATGAGATGCCGGGGATTGAACCTGGTCGGCTGTGTGCAAGGCAAACACCATACTCACTGTGCTAATTAGATCTGGCCCAAAAACATGGTATAGCAGTGCCCCTTTCCAGCACATTTGATGTGGAAATGTGGCAGGGTATAAGATTAGTTCTTTCTTTAGGCTTAGCTTAAAATTTCAGAGAAGCCTTCCTTTATTCCCCTTATCTAAAATGTTTGACACTCAGTTATTTGTGCCGCCCCTTTACGTTATATAGCACTTAGTTCTAACCTGGAATTACTATATTTAATTGCTTCTATACCTTAATGAGGTCTAGAACTGCATACAATATGTGAGGAGGTTGAAATTTATTCTGAACACCTTAAGTAGTAATTAGAGTTTTTAAGCAAGAGAGTAACATAATTACGTGTGTTTGTGTGTGTACATGTGTAGGGATGGTGGGTTAGGCCACACCCAGTGGTGCTCACTCCTGACACTGTGCTCAGGGATTACTGGCCGGGCTGGAGAGACCTTATGGGATGTCGGGAATCATAACTGGGTCTGCCACATGCACAGCCTTACCTGCTTTGCTGTCACTCACTCTGGCCCCAATGTTTAAATTTTTTTTTTTTTTTTGGGTCACACCCAGCAGCAGTGCTCAAGGGTTACTCCTGGCTCTGTGCTCAGGAATTACTCCTGGCACTGCGTGGGGAACCATATGGGATGCCGGGGATCGAACCTGGGTTGGCCACATGCAAGGCAAATGCTCTACCACTGGACTCTCGCCCAGCCCCAATGTTTAAATTTTCATTAAAAAAAAAAATCCTCTGGGGGCCAGAGCGATCGCACAGTGGGTTAGGGTGTTTGCCTTGCACGTGGCTGACTTGGATTTGATCGGCATCCCCTCTGAGTATCACCAGGAGTGATTCCTGAGTGCAGAGCCAGGAGGAGTAAGTTCTGAGCATTGCTGGATGTGACCTCAAAAAAAAAGCAAAAAACCCCGCCAAACCAACTCTGGATTTTTATACTGAACATTTTTATACTGAGTACCCATTTTGAGTGCTGGAAATGCAAAAATTTTAAAGGCACGAGTCTTAAAGTGATATTTTTACTTTGTTGGGCAGAGAAGCAAAAAATCTCTTTGTAGGGTGAGTAGTTGGATCCCATCTGGCTATGCTCAGGGCTCATTCCTGACTCTTGACACTCGGGGATCACTACTGACACGCACAGGGGATCATATGGGGTGCTGGACATTGAACCCAGGCCAGCCACATACAAGGCAAACTCTACTATCTCCCTGGCTCCAGAAAAAAAAATCTTTATAGTAAAGTTACCCCTTGCGTTCAGTGGAAGCAGAGGAAGAGGTACCTAGCGTGGGTTGTGGCCTGGAGTATGTCTGTTCTTTTTCTTCCGTCTCTCAGGCAGTGCTGTTCAGAATAGGGTACTGGGAGGGGAGGGCACTAGGGCAGCCTGGTGGTGCTTGGGGGACCTCCAGTTCTGTACTCTGCTGTGTTGGGGTGGGGACAGAGGGGCCTGTGGTACTGGGAATTGAACTTGGGTTTCTGGTGCAAATCATGTGCTCCTGACTATTGAGCCCTGTAGCTCCCTGACGCCTGTATATGTTTTTTTTTAATCTGCGAAGTGATAATTACTTAGTGAGTTTAGTCTTGGCATTTAGAATAGATTTTCTTACTTCTACTTGAGAAAATCTGGGCTGTGGAGTTGGCTAAGAGGGCTGTAGCATGTGCTTTCCGTCCTGGAGGCTCAGGTTTGGCCCTGGGAACTGCATACTCCCTCACACTTCTGGAGTGGCTCCTGAGCACTTCCAGGTGGGTCCTGTCCCGCTCTCCCACTGCCTCCGAAAAAGTCTGAGAGACCCTTATCGTTAGTCATTATGTTTGTAGAGAGTCTTCATTTTATATGTTTCTTGATAGGGAAACTGGAAGAACAAGGTAGGCATTCAACCCATGAATAAGGGTTTTTTCTTTGTGAATTTCGATACTGTCAGTGTCTTATGATAGAAGAGGAAGAAGGATATACAAGCTTGAATAGCCATGGAACTTAAAAAGGAAATAATGTTTTCTGTTAAGATTTTAAAGTTTATGAATTTTGATGATAACTGATTGCTTCCTTTTGTAGGCAAAATGAAGAATGATGACTCTAATAAAGAAAATTCTTCAGAGATGGACTATTTAGAAAATGCCACTGTGATAGATGAATCTACGTTGACACCTGAGCAGAGGCTAGGCCTGAAACAAGCAGAAGAACGCTTAGAAAGAGATCACATCTTTCGACTTGAAAAAGTATACTATACTGTTTTAGTTGTTTGGAGGGAAATGTGTTTCATAATTTTGTTTTCCTAAAAGTAGTTTTTTTATTTTTGTGTTATTATCAAGACAGTGATAGTGTTTATTTTTCCTTCTCACTTTTATTTTCTCCTTGTCTCTTTTTTTCCCTTTCCTTTATTCTTTAAAACAACAACCACCACAACAACAACAGCAACATTGAGAGACTGGAGTGATAGTACAGTGGGTAGAGTATTTGTCTTGCATGCATCTAATGGGGCTTGATCCCTGGCAGCCTGGTCCCCTGGGTTCCACCTGGAGTGATCCCTAAGCACAGAGCCAGGAGTAAACCCTGAGCACAACTGGGTGTGGCCCCCAAAACAAAACAATAAGTTGAATGATTGTCTTAGTCTTTTATTTTTTAATTATTTTTTTTTGATTCTTTAGTTTACAATGATTTTTCATGCACATAATTTCAACATCACACCATCACGAGTGTGCCCTCTCCCAAGGACCCCAAGACTTCCCTCCCAAGTCCCCTGTCCTCCGGCTCAGTAGTGTGGGTCATTTCTCCCATTATGTTGTCTTTGGAACCTTTTAGTTGTTCATCCAGCCTGTGCGTATGACTTCATTAATTCAACCCAGGAGTCATCAGATTATATGGTTTACTCCATGCCCCTTTATTCATTTTTATTTTTTAACCTGGTGAAATATACCTACACTCTTGGTTTTGCAAACAAATGTTTTTGGAACAGAGCCTTGCCTTGTTTGTACATTGTCTTTGGATGTTTTTTGTATTATCGTAACAATTGAGTAATTGCTGCAGAATCTCTAGGGTCTGCAGGCTATGAAAAATAGAACTGTCAAAGCGTAAAATATTTACCAAAATGTTGCCCTATTTTTGCTGATTTATTCACTCATCAAATAGACATTGAGGGCTTATGTTTTAAGTGTTATGGTGGCCTTGGGAATATACTGGTGAAGATGAAACAGTTTTTGCACATTGGAAATTAATAGTTATTTGCAGTGACACATATACGAGAAAATATATTATTTTCTAGGCTTCCTCCGGGCTTCTTTTTTCAAGAAGAAAATATTTTCTTATATAAGTATCTGTTATGTATTACAAACTACTCTAATCATTATTTTATTCTTAAATACTAGTTAACAATTTATTTAAAATTTTTTTGTTTCGTTTCACCTGGCGAGTGCTCAGGGCTTACTCCTGCTCTGCACTCAGGAGTCATTCCTGGCAGGCTTGGGGACCATCTGGGATGCTGGGCCTTGAACCCGAGTCTGCCATGTGCTGCAAGGCACATTATCCTCATATCTCTCCAATCCTGAATTTTTTAAACTAGAAATACATGTTCTGATTTAACAAAATCAGGGCTTGGTGTTGAAGGAAGAATTATTTGTTCACAAGTACTTCAAATATACAAAGAAATAGGACATTTTTGATTAAATAGGAAAGAAAATAGTATAATTTTGGCATAGTTTAGGAAAATGAGGTCATACCTGTATTGAAGAAGGTACTACTGGCTTATTAATAACACTTGTGACAGAGGTAGTCACCTGTAAAAATAGAAAGGAGTATCAAGAATATAGGGTCGAGATACAGGAAAGAGTTGGGGTTGTAGTTAGTCTCACAAGATTCTAATTAGAGCAGTGGTATTCAACAACAATTCACAGACTGGTGATGGTTGCAGTTGTAGAAAGGTCGAAAGCCACTGTAAAATGGCTTTTAAACCAGAAAAATACAAAATAAATCACTGTTCACCACCTTAGCTATACCTGTTGGTCTTGTTGATCTGGTATGCAGGGCAGGTGCTGGTCCACAGGTGTAATAGTTTAAAAAACCCTGACTTGGAGAGCGTGGGGGAGCATGCAGGGCTAAGGACGTGTCGGTTCAGTTCTGGACCACATGTTCCTCCCTGCACATGGCAGCTATAGCCCTGGAGGTCCCTGAGCACTGCTGGGGAGTCTTCACCACAGAGCCAGAGCAGCTCTGCAGCCTCGCCCTCTTGGGCGTTGCTCACCATCACGGGTTAATAAGAAGGAAATGGGTGGTGTGTGGGCACGCATGTGTGCGGATGTTTTGATGCAGTTTAGGCCACACCCAGGTCTCAGGGAATGTGCTTCCAGTGAATATACTGGAATCAGCAACAGTACCTTACCTCCCTGCATGCGCTGTCTGGCCACTTGTGTCCTTGCATATATGTATAAGGCAGATATTTTATCACTGAACTACATCACCAGCCATTCATTGCTATTTCCCTTTTCCGCTTTTCCCTTTCCCAAGCCTTTTATGTGCCTTAGTCTAGTGATAAAAAAGTTGAATTGGGCAGTGTGTGGCAGTCTACTGTTTTTGTTTATTTGAGAATGATATGAAAGTTAATAATAGTATTGTTGGAAAACGGGATCATAAAAAGATTGATCAGCTTTAGTATCAATTCGGAGGCTAGTTCATAAGATGGCCTTGTAACAGTTGTAGGAAAGAAGTGGTGCTGTAAAGAAAACGTTGGAAAATTATTTATTTTTGAGTATAAATACTTACCTTCTAAAGCTGTTGTGCTAATAGTGTAGATGTCTGTAAATCTTTTTTTTTTTGCTTTTTTTTTTTTTGGGAGGGGGTCACACCGGCAATGCTCAGGAGTTTCTCCTGGCTCTGCACTCAGGAATCACTCCTGGCGGTGCTCGGGGACCATATGGGATGCTGGGGATCGAACCCAGGCCAGCATGAGCCGGCTGTGTGCAAGGCAAACGCCCTACCCGCTGGGCTATCTCTCTGGCCCCCTCTTTTTCTTTCTGTTACCTATTTTTTGAGCCCTCCAAATGTTTTATCTTTTTTTTTTTTTGCATACTTAATGTTAACTCAGATTTTCCCCTCCGTTTCTCTTCCTCACTTCTTTCTCAGGGTTCCCACATTGCTTGTGCAGCCATGTTGCATTGGGGATTACAGTGGCGTCAAGTAAGCATCTCAGCCCCCATACGGCCCAGCTCGGTCAACATTTTTATTTGCAACTCTAGACACTCACTGACATAGAAAATTAAGGCAGTATTTCATAGTGTAGGAAACCAGACTACATACAGACATGGCAGCAGACACTTGTATCAGTAATTTCTCTAAATGTTAGTAGATTTAACTATCCCATATAAAGAGAGTAACAGGATGGATCAGGAAGCAAACCTTAACCATTTTTGCTTACAGAAGACACACTTATACTCCCATGATAAACATGGATTCAGAGACTGTCATTCCACCCTCCTCAAAGGAACCTTTTTTTTTTTTTTTTTTTGGGTCACACCCAGCAATGCTCAGGAGTTACTCCTGGCTCTGCACTCAGGAATTACTCCTGGCGGTGCTCAGGGGACCACATGGGATGCCGGGATCGAACCTGGGTCGACCTTGGTGCAAGGCAAACGCCCTACTGGTTGTGCTATTGCTCTGGCTCCTCCTCAAGGGAACTTTTTGGCTCCAGTTTTCATAATAGTTTCTCAAATACATTGCTTCAGTTAGCTTTCACATTGATTGCCCTGTCTTTAAAATAGAGTATCTGTGCAGTTTAATTCTAAACATCCTTTAAGTCATTTTGTCAGTAGCATAATGAGGAGGCGGAAGAGGGTTGGTGTTTTGGACCACTTGAAGCTGTGCTCAGGATTTACTCCTCGCTGGGTACTCAGGGTTCATGATCTCTTGTGCTAGGGGTATTATGCAGAGTGGGGATTAAACTGGGGTGTTTAGTGTAAGGCAACCCTTGTACTCTCTAGCACTTTTGTTTTTCAGTCACACTCAGTGGTGCGTAGGGCTTATTCCTGGTGGGCTCTGGGCACCGCGTTGGTGCTGGGAATGAATCTGTGGGTGAACACGTGCAAGGCAAGCACCTTACTCTGTGGGTGAACACGTGCAAGGCAAGCACCTTACTCTCTGTGGGTGAGCACGTGCAAGGCAAGCACCTTTACTCTGTGGGTGAACACGTGCAAGGCAAGCACCTTACTCTGTGGGTGAACACGCAAAGGCAAGCACCTTACTCTCTGTGGGTGAACACGTGCAAGGCAAGCACCTTACTCTCTGTGGGTGAACACGCAAGGCGAGCACCTTACTCTGTGGGTGAACACGTGCAAGGCAAGCACCTTACTCTCTGTGGGTGAACACGTGCAAGGCAAGCACCTTACTCTCTGTGGGTGAACACGTGCAAGGCAAGCACCTTACTCTGTGGGTGAACACGTGCAAGGCAAGCACCTTACTCTCTGTGGGTGAACACGCAAGGCAAGCACCTTACTCTCTGTGGGTGAACACGTGCAAGGCAAGCACCTTACTCTCTGTGGGTGAACACGTGCAAGGCAAGCACCTTACTCTGTGGGTGAACACGTGCAAGGCAAGCACCTTACTCTGTGGGTGAACACGTGCAAGGCAAGCACCTTACTCTCTGTGGGTGAACACGTGCAAGGCAAGCACCTTACTCTCTGTGGGTGAACACGTGCAAGGCAAGCACCTTACTCTGTGGGTGAACACGTGCAAGGCAAGCACCTTACTCTCTGTGGGTGAACACGTGCAAGGCAAGCACCTTACTCTGTGGGTGAACACGTGCAAGGCGAGCACCTTACTCTCTGTGGGTGAACACGTGCAAGGCAAGCACCTTACTCTGTGGGTGAACACGTGCAAGGCGAGCACCTTACTCTCTGTGGGTGAACACGCAAGGCAAGCACCTTACTCTGTGCTGTCTCTGGCTTTTTATTTTATTTTTTTTGCTTTTTGAGTCACACCCAGTGATGCTCAGGGGTTATTCCTGGCTCTGCCCTTAAGAATTATTCCTGGTGGTGCTCAGGGGACCATATGGGATGCTGGGGATTGAAACTGGGTCTGTCATGTGCAAGGCAAATGCCCTCCCCTTGGGACTATCTCTCCAGTAAAAGATTTTTTTAGGAAATAATAGAGAGAACAGAGAGAGGAGGGAATTCCTTAAAGTAAAAGGAATTACGCACCTCAATATGGGGCATGGGCATTTCCAAAGTGGAAAGTGGAATGTTCCTTCAGTATATCTTGTGATTCCTTTATTTGTTTATTTTTCTTTTTCGGATCACATCCGTTGGTTTTCAGGGGTTCCTCCTGACTCTGTGCTCAGGAATTACTCCAGACAGTGCTCTGGGAACCATATGGGATGCTAGGGATAGAACTGGGGTAGACTGCATGCAAAGCAGAATGCCCTTCCCGCTGGACTATTACTCTGGCCCTTTTTTTTTTTATTTTTTGGATCAAATCCAGACATGCTCAGGTGTTACTCCTGGCTCTGCACCCAGGAATTGTTCCTGGTGATGCTCAGAGAACCCATCTGAAATGCCAGGGATTGAATTCGGTTGGTGGCGTGCTAGGCAAATGCCCTCCCTGCTGTACTATCGCTCCAGCTCTATTTTTGAAATTTAAGTTGACACCCACATATTTTTACTTGTTTGTACATTTGTTTAGTACTTGTTTCCATTAGACTATAAATTCATGAAGAGTGGAATTTTCATTTGTTTCTATTTATCACTTGATCACTTGAATCCCATTATTCATCGATTTGCTCGGAGCGGGCGCCAGGAACATTTCCATTGGACCCTATCATGTGCCAGTGTAGCCCAATGGCATCTGGTTGATTCAGGAATATGAAGAGCCTCAAACCATTTCTATTCAGTTTCTAGAAAAATGTTTGGCTTTAAGAAGTAGGGCAAAGTAGGGCACAGCTTAATTCATTCCCCAGTAAGGATGATTTGAAAAAACAAAAACAAACAAAGCAACAACACCTTTCATTTTTTTTGGTCTGCCAAGCAGTGCTTAGGGGACTCTTAAGGGCCACTCCTGGTTTTTCTGGGATAACTGTGCCCCATTATTCAGTGCGAGGTCTTGGTGATAGGGATGCTCAGGCCCAGTAGTGCTGGGGTCGCAGGCCCGCCTCAGCAGAACTTCGGGTCGCTCCCAGAGCTGGCTATCTGTGGCAGTCATGTGGGGCGCCTGTGGTATTGGGATCAAACTTACGTCCTTGCTCCCTGAATTGTCACCCTGGCTGTTGGAAAAGTTTTTGCTAAAGAACTGGAATAACTAGATTGAGCAAAATTTCCTTGTATGCTTAATTGCCTTGGGCAAATTAAAACAATTTATTGTGGTATCAAGATTTGTAATAGTATTAATATTACACTTACTACATCCACAATCCGGGTGCCAGTCATCCCTCTGCCAGGCCCAGGGTCCCTTATCTACTGTGTGGGCAAATATTTAACCCTTTAAGATTTGGTGTAGGGCCGTGGGTGGGTGTTTGCCTTGCATATAGCTGACCCTGGTTCAATCCCGGCATCCCATATGGTTCCCTGAGCACCACCAGGAGTAATTCCTGAGTGCAGAGCCAAAAGTTAAGACTCACCATTGAATATACACAAAGAGACTTAAGTGATAAACTCTAAATACCTGCAGGGCTAGCCACAATGTGTAAAATAAGAGGGAGAGAGATGCAGAGAGAGAAAGAGAGGAAACTGGGTACCTGCTATTAAGGCAGCATGGGGGTGGGCAGGAGGGGTGGGGTACATTGGTGGTGGAAATGGGGCACTGGTGGAAGGATGGGTGCTGGTATACTGTATTACCAAGAACCTATTATGATCACCTTTGTAATTGTATGTTTCACTGTGGTATAATAAAAAATTAAAAAAAAAAAAAAGTAACCCCTGAGCACGCCCCCTTGTGAACCAAAAAGAAAAAAAAAAAGATGTAGTGTTTTTGCTAGTAAAATGCTCTCTCTCACAGGATTGTTGTAAGGTTAATAGATACATGAGCTTTGTTTATTCATTCGTCTCTCTCTCTCTCTCTCTCTCTCTCTCACTCTCTCTCTGGAGTTACTCTCTGCACTCAGGAATTACTCCTAGCGGTGCTCGGGGGACCATATGGGATGCCGGGATTGAACCCAGGTTGGCATGTGCAAGGCAAACGCCCTTTCCTCTGTGCTGTCTCTCCGCCCCAAGTTTATTTTAATCTATGACAGACTTCCTAAATTTAGAGCCAGTTTTCTATATAAAGGAAGTCAGATCTAAGGAGCATGGTTCAGCGGTAGAACACTTGCTTGCATGTGTGAGGCCCTGGGTTTGATACCAGCATTGCCTAGTCCTCCAAATGCAACAGAAAGTAGCCCCAAAACAAAAACAAAAGAAAATCATATTCTGAAATGAGTGAATCGTTTTGTTAGGACCTGTAGCTTATTGAAAATAAGTTATTACTGCTAATTTTAGTGAAGTCACTAAGAAATGAGTTACACAGTAATTTTTCAATAGATAATCTTAAAAAAAAATCTTGGTAGAATTAAAAAAAATTGGTAATCTTAAATTACTAGTTTTAAAAAATTGGTAATCAAATAAAAATTTGGTAATTTAAAAAATTGGTAATCAAAATCAATAGGTAATCTTAAAAAATCTTGGTAGAATGCTGACTTGATTTATTACATCCTTATGAAAGTTTCACAATATATATGTAAGTTGAAAATGATACTCGTCAATGTTTATATGGAATTGTTGGGAATTATAGTTGAATTGTTGAAGGAATTATAATGATATTATCATGTACTTTAGCACTTAGCACATAAGATACTCTGGATATTTTTTCATTATTTCAAGAATACGTATGTAACTCATGATAAGTGTTTAGTGTGTAAGACTTAATCCTTTAAGAGATTATCTTGGGTGAGATAGTACAGTGGGTAAGGTGCTTTGCTCCAGCAGGAACAATTTCTGAGTGAAGAGCCAGGAGTGAGCCCTGAGTACTGCAGGTGTGGTCCCTGACCAAAACAAAAACAACAGCAAAGGAGTTCTCTTTCTCTGGGAAGAGAGTACAGTGGATAGGGCATTGCTTTGCGTGGCCGACTGGTTTAATCCCTAGCAACCCCCCAGCACTGCCAGGAACAAGCTCTCAGCATGTCTGGTGTGCCGCCCCCTCCCCCCCCATAACTTCTTCCATGAGATTGTGCTTGGAGTCTTGTTTTCAACTTTTGGAACTGCACTTCATATGTGCAAGTCTTTATTTTGAAATTCCCTATTTGGGTGAACTTAACATTTTCAGTAGTTGAAAAACTTGAAACCAATTTTGGGGATGCTACTGGAAAAGACTTAAGTGAGACTTTTTAAAACAATTCTTTATATTTAAACAATTTTTTTTTGCTTTTTTTGGGGGGGTCACACCCGGCAATGCTCAGGGGTTTCTCCTGGCTCTGCACTCAGGAATTACTCCTGGTGGTGCTCGGGGACCATATGGGATGCCGGGATCGAACCCAGGCCCGCATGGGCCAGCCGCTTGCAAGGCAAACGCCCTACCCGCTGGACTATCGCTCTGGTCCTTCAAACAATTCTTTATACAGGTATTAAGTATTTAAGATGTATTTAAAACAATTCTTTATATAGGTATTAAGCACATTTAAAAATGTATTTAGAACAACTCTTTATACAGGTATTAAGCATTTAAAATGTATTTAAAATAAGAAGAGTCTCATCTACAATGAAAAGGATGCCTATGGGGTAATAATTACTGATTTGCTTAATTCCTTGAGTTTATATTTGTCTCGTGTATAGTTAATATCATTCACTTACAGTTTTTTCTATTTCTGAAAAAAGAATTGTTTCTTTTCAGCGCTCACCAGAATATACCAATTGCCGTTATCTATGTAAACTTTGCTTAATTCACATCGAAAATATCCAAGGAGCTCATAAACATATAAAGGAGAAACGACATAAGAAAAATATTTTGGTAAGTTTCAGAAAAATTTTCAGTGATACAATGATGTCAAATGCTTTTACTTATGAAACGAAAAAATTAGATATCTCTCCAGCCACGTATTAGTAACAGGTGATAGGATTGAAAGCTAATCTGTTCAATCTTGTCATGAAACCAGACAAGAAATGTAATAAAAGGTACTCAAGTTAGAAAAGAGGTGAAACTATATATGTAAATATTTGTCTAGACTATTCAAAGAAACTACTAAAACTAATTTGTAAAATTGGAAAACATAAAATGAAAAAGAATGAAAAAGTTGTGTTATATACTGATGAACTATGGAATGGAAACTTTTTTTTTTTTTTGCTTTTTGGGGTACACCCGCAATGCTCAGGGGGTTACTCATGGCAGGGATGGAACCTGTGTCACCCGCTTGCAAGGCAAATGCCCTCCCCGCTGTGCTATCGCTCTGGCCCCTGGAATGGAAAAGTCTTAAGACTAGTATTAACACTGTAACACTGTTAATACTAGCATTGCAAAGACAAAATTTGTGTACAGAAAGTTAATTTTTCTCATTTTTGGTAGTCTAAGGATTGAACCCAGGACAAGGCAAGTGCTTTACTGGTAGGCTATCTCCCTGCCCCCTGGAAACTTTTACTAAGAGAAATTAAAGAAGAGTTAAAGCTGAGAAATAGACCTTATTCTATTTCTTGTTTAATTTTTTTTTCTTTTTTGGGTTACACTCAGCAGTGCTCAGGAGTTGAGTTACTCCTGGCTCTGCACTCAGGAATCACTCCTGGAGGTGATGGGGGACTGTATGGAGTGTCAGGGATTGAACCCGGGGTGACCTTGTGCAAGGCAAACGCCCTACCCGTTGTATTATTGCTCTGGCCCCTCTTGTTTAATTCTTGATCAATTCTTGATTGATTTAATTTAATTCGATTTAATTCTTGATCATCACACGACCTTGTTCGTGGGATGGAAGAACTGATAGTGTTGATTGTCAGTTCACTGTAAACTCACGTCTTCTTTGAGGAGACATAGTAGTTATAACACAATCACTGTCTTCCCGTTCATTATCGATTTGCTTGAGCGGGCACCAGTAACATCTCCATATGTCCTGTCTCATGCAAGTAGAGCCCAAGGGCACCTGCTTGCTCCAGGAACATAAAGAGCCTCAAACCATTCCATCAGGTCATGGGAATGAGGTCTATAATTGTTACTGGTATCTGGCATATCAAATACAACACGGGTAGCTTGCCAGGCTCTGCCGTAGCGGGTAGCATACTCTTGTAGTCATCTCTAAATCCAGCAATAAATGCTGGATAACACAATCCACACCAAAAACCCAAAGGAAAACTTCAAGGAAAATGCACAAGCCCTACCACAAATCTAGAGTAACTTTGAAACAGTAGAACAAAATTGGAGGAGTAACTGGAATTTATAGTTATACAAATTAGCATGAAATTGGAATCAAACAGAAATAGAATGGAACTGAAGAGTAAGCCTAAAAAGGGTCTCTTCAGAGTCATAGTCATCCGTGTAGTAGTATATGACAAGATTTTGTCTTTTCTTGTAGCCAAGTCATATTCCATTGTGGATCTGTACCACAGTTTCTTTATCCAGTCTTAGACACTCGTATTGTTTTCATATTTGCATGTTGCGAGTGGCTGCAAATGAACATAGGAGTGCCGGTGTCTTTGTTAAATACAGTTTGGGGCCCTGGAGTAGATGCCAAGAAGTAGAATTGCTGGATCACATGGAAGTTGAATCAGTTTTTTGAGGTGTCCCTATTGTTTTTTCAAAAGGATTGAACCAGTCCACATTCCCCACCAGCAGTGGATGAAGGTTCCTTGTTCTCCACAGCAGTGGTTGTTTTTGTTCTTTTTCATGTGTATCTCACTGGTGTCAGGTTACACCTCAATGCTTTGATTTGCATTTTCCTGGTGATAAGAGATGTAGAGCACTTTATCATATACTTATATATTGACCATCTGTATCTCTTCCTTTGTGGGGGGTGGGCACAAAGGGCATCCGTAGTGCTCAGGGCTTCTCCTGGCTCTGCAATTAGGGATCACTTCATTTATTTATTTATTTTGCTTTTTTTGGGTCACACCCGGCAATGCTCAGGGTTTTCTCCTGGCTCTGCACTCAGGAATTACTCCTGGCGGTGCTCTGGGGACCATATGGGATGCCGGGATGGAACCCAGGCCGGCACAGGCCGGCCTCGTGCAAGGCAAAAGCCCTACCCGCTGGGCTATCGCTCCGGCCCCATTTAGGGATCACTTCAGACGGCCTCAGGACCATATGGTACTTGGGGTGCCGGGATTGAGCCCAGGTTGACCATGTGTGCAAGGCAAGTTCTCTACCTGCTTTATTATCACTCTGACCTCATATGTCTTCTTTGAGGAAGTTTCTGTTCAGTTTCTGTTTATCTCTACCCCCTTTCTAATGATGTGTATTTACTCTTACATTGCAAGTGCTGGGTCCAGTACCTTGCATGCGAGTGACTTGGGTTCATCCCTTTTGGTCCCCTGAGCCTCACCAGGAAGTGACCCCTGAGCACAAAGCCAGGTCTAAACTTGGAGCACAATATATGCATGTGTGTATATGTTATATGTGTATATATTACATATACATATGTAATGTATATATGTTACATATACATACGTAATGTATATGTAATGTGGGTATATGTATATACCTACATATATAGAGGTATTACTGGTGCCCGCTTGAGCAAATCGACGAATAACGGGATGTCAAGTGATCAAGTGATAGAGGCATATATATATATATATATATATAAATGTCATTAGTATGTTATATATATTTCACTATATATCATATAATAATTGTCAGATGGATGATGAGCAACTGTTTTCTCCCCCTCTGTGTGGGCTTTCATTTTAATCTGGTCATTGTTTATTTTGCAGTGTAGAAGTTTTTTAGTTTGCTGTACTCCTATCTGTTCAGCTTTGCTTCTGTTTGCTTGGACAGTGACATTGATTGAATCATGAAGATGCTTTCAGATTCGGTGTAATGTGGCTTCTGCCCGTGTTTTCAGTATAATTTATGGATTTAGGTCTGAGTACGAGGTCTTTATTTTTTAATTGACTTTTATACGTAAAATGAATTGGGGATCTAAGTTACTTTTTTTATGTGTTCATGTCCAATTTCTCCATCACCTTTCTTTTTCTTTTTTTCTTTTTTGGGTCACACCTGGTAATGCTCAGGGGTTACTCCTGGCTCTGCACTCAGGAATTACTCCTGGCGGTGCTTGGGGGACCATATGGGATGCTGGGGATTGATCCTGGGTTGGCCGAGTGCAAGGCAAACACCCTACTCCCTGTGCTCTGGCTCTCCATAACCACTTGTTGAAGAGGCTATCATGTTTTGTGGATGGAGTTGAGAGTGTCCAGCTGAGTGAAGTAAGTCAGAAGGAGAGGGATATAGGATATAGAATGACCTCTCAAGTGTGGGATGTAAAGGAACAGAGGAGTGAGCATACTCAATGACAAGACTGCAGAGCTTGAGAACTGGTCTACAGAACTGAGATTACCTTGGTAGAGAACGGGAACGGGGAAAGTGAGGTGGTGTAGCGCCTGGACATTATATCCATGACAGTGTGTCACCCAACACAACATTAACAATGTTGTGTTCTAAATCAGGGTGCCAACAATTAAAATAGGAAGAAGCTGGGGCCGGAGCGATAACTCAGCGGGTAGGGCCTTTGCCTTGCACACGGCTGGCCCATGCCGGCTCAGGGGTCGATCCCCGGCATCCCCTATGGTCCCGAGCGCCAGCCAGGAGTAATTCCTGAGTGCAGAGCCAGGGTGTGACCCAGAAAGAAAAAAAAAAGGAAGAATCTCACATATATTAGCAATGATTGTTAAAAGTTAATTTTTTTTTTTTTTTTTGCTTTTTGGGTCACACCTGGCAACGCTCAGGGGTCTCTCCTGGCTCTGCACTCAGGAATTACTCTTGGCAGTGCTCGGGGGACCATATGGGATGCCGGGATCGAACCCGAGTCGACATGCGTGCAAGGCAAAAACCTTACCCTCTGGGCTGTCGCTCTGGCCCCTAAAAAGTTAATTTTTTATTCCTTCCATAAATACACAATGGCAACAAAATTGGTTTTTGCTGCAGCTGCTGTAATGACAGGGTGTATGTATGCCTTACTGTGCTTGTAGGAGTCACAGCACTTGGAGCTGGTACACTTGGCTACAGTGATCCTTAAAGTTGCATTTTTGTGCTTGCTGGGGGCTTGTTTGTTAGCTGAGGCACAAAAATTATCTGTATGGTGCTTGTTGTGGGTCACTGCAGTGCTCATATCTGTGCTTGCCAGAGTTTGCATTTCCCCTAAAGATTTAGGAATGGCGGGGCCAGAATGATAGTACAGAGGGCACGGCGTTGCCTTGTACGCGGCTGATCCAGGTTTGACTCCTGACATCCCTGACATTCTCCTTCAGGTTCCCCTGAGCACCAGGAGTAATTCCTGAATGCAGAGTCAGGATTAACCCCTGAGCATCGCCATGTTATATGTGATCTGCAGATTTCCCCCCCCCCACCCACCATTCTGTCTTGTTTGCTAATAGTGTCATGTAACGCACAAAAGTTTTAAATTTTCATGAGTCACACTGTTATCACCAGAATGATCCATTTTAGTGAATTTTGTATATCATGTGTAAGTAAAGGTTTCACATTGCCAAGTGAATATTCTGTTTTTCTAATTTGTTGAGAAGATAGTGTTTCCCTTATTGAGGGTTTTGGAACTGTTTTGGTAATAGTTGTTACAATGGTGTTAATGTTTATACCTTGAGTATACAATGGAACTGTTCCTCCATTATCATATAGATATATATACCTTATTAAAGTCTTGAATTTTTTTTAATGTATGTACCTATGTATGTGCTTTTTTTTTGGCTTATCTAAGTTCACTTCACTTCTCACTCGGGCTGTTTCTATGGTTCTTCCCTCTTTCCCCTCAAAATTTGATAATTAGGAGCCAGAATTTTTCCTTTAAAATTTATCATATCATGTTATCTCCTGCTCGTGTAGCTCTTCAGTGACATCTTTAGAAACTCTAACTTTTATACTCTGGTTTCTCTTCAGATCGCATAAATCTTTCGCCTTTTACTAGAAACTCTAACTTTTTCTCACGTTCTAAAAAGGTCAAAAAAGTATTTGACTTCTGGTTGATTTTTTTTTTTTTTTTTTTTTTGGGTCACACCTGGCAATGCTCAGGGGGTTTCTCCTGGCTCTGCACTCAGGAATTACTCCTGGCAGTGCTCGGGGATCATATGGGATGCTGTGGATCGAACCTGGGCCTGCTGGACTATTGCTTCGCTGGACTATCCCTCTGGCCCCCTGATTTCTTTTTTAAAACCAGATTATCCTCCTGTTATCTTTGGTATTTGTTATCTTTGGTATATCAGTGTAGCTTCAGCCACATTGATCTCTTCAAGTAATGTTCTTAGTGCCTTGAATGGTCTCAAAAAAATCTCTTCCACTTATTTCAGTCTGGCCTTATTCGTCCAGTCTACCCATATAGTCTTTAATTTCTTCCTTTCTTTTATTTTTCTTTGTAGCATACCCGCCACTATAGTTTGTACATGTATATCTATTAGTTGCATTTTTTTTTTAGCTAGAGTTTAAGGGATGTTAAGGGAGGGACTTCATTGTTCCCATTTATGATGTATATATGAGGATAGTGGTGTATGAAAGGAGGTATGACATCAGTGGGAGTGCTTGATGGAATAGTGCCCTAACAGAAGGCAGGATAGACGTACAGTGTGTAGCTGCGGATCATTACGTCAGTGGGAGTGCTTGATGGAATAGTGCCCTAACAGAAGGTAGGATAGACGTACAGTGTGTAGCTGCGGGTCATTATGTCAGTGGGAGTGCTTGATGGAATAGTGCCCTAACAGAAGGTAGGATAGACGTACAGTGTGTAGCTGCGGATCATTACGTCAGTGGGAGTGCTTGATGGAATAGTGCCCTAACAGAAGGTAGGATAGACGTACAGTGTGTAGCTGCGGGTCATTATGTCAGTGGGAGTGCTTGATGGAATAGTGCCCTAACAGAAGGCAGGATAGACGTACAGTGTGTAGCTGCGGATCATTACATCAGTGGGAGTGCTTGATGGAATAGTGCCCTAGCAGAAGGCAGGATAGACGCACAGTGTGTAGCTGCGGATCATTACATCAGTGGGAGTGCTTGATGGAATAGTGCCCTAGCAGAAGGCAAGATAGACGTACAGTGTGTAGCTGCGGATCATTACATCAGTGGGAGTGCTTGATGGAATAGTGCCCTAGCAGAAGGCAGGATAGACGCACAGTGTGTAGCTGCGGATCATTACATCAGTGGGAGTGCTTGATGGAATAGTGCCCTAGCAGAAGGCAGGATAGACGTACAGTGTGTAGCTGTGGATCGTTACGTCAGTGGGAGTGCTTGATGGAATACTGCCCTAGCAGAAGGTAGGATAGACGTACAGTGTGTAGATGCGGATCATTACTCTTTTTTTTTTCCTTTTGGTTCACATTTAGCAGTGCTCCATGATTACTCCTGGCTCTGCACTCAGGAATTACTTCAGGTAGTGCTTGGGAGACCATATGGGATCAAATCTGGGTCGGCTGCATGCAAGGCCGATGTCCCACCTGCTGTGCTATCATTCTGGCCCCTCATTTTCTTTTATTTTACTACTCCGTGGCAATCTAGCTATAACATTTTGGGCATTGCGAGCTGATTTTAAGTATAGAAAGATAAATTTGTAAAACATTAACATTTTTTCATTACATATATTAATCTTGCAGAGCCTGGCAAGCTACCCGTGTTGTATTTGCTATACCAAATACCAGTAACAATTATAGACCTCATTCCGAATGGATTGAGGCTCTTTATGTTCCTGGAGCAAGCAGATGCCCTTGGGCTCTACTAGCATGAGACAGGACATATGCAGATGTTACTGGGGCCCGCTCGAGCAAATCGATGATGAATGGGAAGACAGTGACAGTGATATTAATCTTGGAGATATTAAAGTAAATCAACAAACTTAGACACTGATCAGGAATCAGATTATAATAAGAATTGTATTAATGGTCATAGAAACTTTTAAAATGAGGTTGTCAGGCCAGAGAAATAGAGCAAAGAGTTAGGTTACATGCTTGATATCAGAGGCCTTAGGTTTCATCTGTGGCACCAAGTGGTTCTCTGAATACTACTGGGGAGTGACCCCTTGAGTAATGAGCTAGGAGTAGCCCACAAATACCATAGCTGTGACCCCAATATTAAAATATAAAAATAAAAATGAGGGTCTCATCTCCTGTTTGATAAATCCCAGGTAAATTTAAGATTGAATGTGGTACAATGGATAGAATTAGAACTGGACAATAAAATCTTGATGAACATTATATATTGAGAGCAAAGAACAAGCTACTTTTACTATATCTGAGGGGAACTCTATTTAAAAATAAGGTTGTTTCTTGATTGTAATATGGCAATAGGATCACTTGTATCACTTGTATGCTTATGTTATTTTTAAAGACAGTATAGTATAACTCAATTATGTTAAAATGAAGGGAATAGTAGAATGTAGATTGGGCTGATTATGCTTTTCCAGTATTTCATGTAACTTTTTCATGCACATATTATATATAAATATATATGTTTGTTTGGTTTTATTTATTATTTTGGTGTTTTTTTGTGGGCCATACATGGCTGTGCCTACAGGGGGATCAATAACATGGGGTGCCGGAATTGAACCCATGTCAAATGTGCACAAGGCAAGCAAGTGTCTTACCTGCTTTACTATGCCTTCAGCTCCATAGCATATATATATATATATATATATATATTTTTTTTTTTTTTTTTTTTGCTTTTTTGGGTCACACTGGAAATGCTCAGGGGTTTCTTCTGGCTCTGCACTCAGGAATTACTCCTGGCAGTGCTCGGGGACCATATGGGATGCCGGGATCGAACCCAGGTCGGCTCGGCACGGGCCGGCCACGTGCAAGGCAAATGCCCTACCCTCTGGACTATTGCTCCGGCCCCCCTTATAGCATATATTTTTTTAAAATAAAAAAATAGTTCTTTTTCTTTTGCTAAGTTGAGAATCGACCCAGACCTCTTGTTTGCAAGATTTATACTTAAGCACTGAGCACATCCCTGACCTGAAAATTAATTTTGGAGGACCAAAACAATAGTATAGAGGGTCGGCGTATGCCTTGCATGTGGCTGACTACATTTGTTAAGCAGTTTAACAATAACTCACATCCTTCGGACCAACTAACTACATTTGATCCATAGCACCAGCTATGGTCCGTCACGCCCCAGGAGTGATCCCCAACTGCAGACAAGATTAAGCTTTGAGCATCACTGGGTGTGGCCCACCCCAAAAAAAAATGTGAAGGAGAGGTCTGTAAGTATATCTGGAGGTGCTCTGCTGCTCCTGACCCTGGAGTTACTCCCAGTGTTGCTTAGTGGACCACGTAGTGCCAGGGGATGTAACTGGAGTTTGCCACATTCAAGACAATTGTACCTTAACTCCTGTAATATCTTTGGTCTTAAAAATTATTGTTGGAGTCATTATGCTTGTATAAATTAACTCCCTTTGTAGCTTCTTGGTTTTAAATTGGCTTTCAAGGATTGGGGGAAATAGTATTGCTGTACTGTTTGGTTTGATATGGTCTCCCAAATACAGCCAGGAGTGATCCTCCAGTGCAGAATCAGAAATAAACTCTGGGCATCTCTGGTGTGGCTCACGAATTACAAAAAGAAAAAAGGAAGAAAAGGAAACGAATATATATAAATTGGTGTTCAAACTTTGGGCAGAATTCTCTGATTTAAAGCTGATTGCATATCAAATGTGATGATAGTGTCTAGTATGTTTTCTTCTGGCTGTTTAATCTGACAATATATTTGTAACTCAGATAATTTAAATCTTCTGTTATATTGAAGACAGTTACATCTGCAATAAAATGATCAGTGAAGGGGGCTCAAGAGATGGTACGGGGTTAAAGGTATTTGCCTTGTATCTCACCATGATGTTTCAAATCCTGTGGACTGTGTCCTTGGAACATGACCAGGGGTCAATTAGGAATACAGAGCCAGTAATAGTCCCTGAGCACCTCCAGGTGTTCCCCTCTGTCCCCCAAGAAAAGCTTTCTTACATATTGGCAGAGTCTTACATTTATGGTATTAAGATTTATGCAGATAGTAAAGAAGAACATGTATTAATGTTTCCAGTATGTAGTGTCAGACCTCCCCAGTAGGTATTCTTCCAGGCTTGCTTCATTAAGGCTCCTAGGAATCTTTCTTTTTTCTCCCTTCATGTCTGTATCCTAGGAGTCTTAATCTGTCTTCCCGTTCATCATCGATTTTCTCGAGTGGGCCCCAGTAACATCTCCATATGTCCTGTCTCATGCAAGTAGAGCCCAAGGGCACCTGCTTGCTCCAGGAACATAAAGTGCCTCAATACATTCCAGAATGAGGTATATAATTGTTACTAGTATTTGGCATATATATCAAATACAACACGGGTAGCTTGCCAGGCTCTGCCGTGCAGGTAGAATACTCTTATAGGCATCTCTAAGTCCAGCATTTATTGATGAACCGCGTGGCCGCTGATAGGCTAGTCTGCTGGGTGGAGGTCTGACGAGAGAAGTCCGGATGTGGAAAATGGAGGCCCTCATGGAGTGGGGGGGTCGCCTGGCTTGTTGCGAGGCTCTGCTGGGATGGTGGGCCAGGGCTAGAACCCACCATCCCTCCCAGGCTCCTCGTGAGCGGGCTGGTCACAGTAGCAGCTCTGCCCCATGTCTGCGAGTCTGGGAGTCTTAATACTCATACAGGAGTATAAAAGGAGTCTTAATACTCATACAGATATTGAGTATTTGTTGCTCTAGTTATTTCTCTCCTAGGGCCAGGAATATGCAGCTGAGTGATAGAGCTCTTACTTGCCTTGCATGTATGAAACCCTAACTTTATTCTTGGCAGTATTCTCTCTCTTTCTCTTTCTCTGACCTTCCTTCCTAAATACAAGGTCAGTTAAATTCACAACAAATTTACGATATTGTTGTACTAACAGGAGAAACAGGAAGAAAGTGAGCTTCGTTCTTTGCCACCTCCTTCACCTGCACACTTGGCTGCTTTAAGTGTTGCAGTTACTGAATTAGCAAAAGAACAAGGAATAACAGATGACGACTTCAGAGTTCGTCAAGAAATTGTGGAAGAAATGTCAAAGGTTGTAACAGCATCTTTACCAGGTATAAATAAATACCTTGTATTCTTAAATTTAAAATCTCAACTCTTTGCTGTATTGAACTGAGGGTAAATTTCTCAATGTTTGCTAGTATAGAGGGTAGGCATACACCTTATTTTCCTAAAAGTAGATTAATTTTTTTTTTTTTGTCTTTTTTGGGTCACACCAGCAATGCTGAGGAGTTTCTTATGGCTCTGCACTTAGGAACTACTCCTGGCGGTGCTCAGGGAACCACATGGGTTGCTGGGGATTGAACCCAGGTCCCCAGCATCCTATATGGTCCCCTGAGTACTGCCAGGAGTAATTCCTGAGCACAGAGCCAGGAGTAACCCCTGAGCACCACTGGGTGTGACCCTCCCAGTGCAATTCCCAGTTCTTTGATACATATGTAAGAATAAATTAAGATAGTTTGTGATGTTGCTTACAAACAATTCATCCTGATCTTAAATGAACTGTTACTAAAAAAAATTAATATTTTTCAGATTAGCTAGAATCTGCAGAGTTAGTTTAGAGGGTAGGGTGTTTGCCTTGTACACAGCACCCTGGTTTGATTCCCGGCATTCCCTGAGCATTGATAGGAGCAATTTCTGAACACAGAGCCAGGAATAACCCCTGAGCATTGCCAGGTGTGTTCCCATAAAAGAACATGATTTTTCTATAATTTTTGTGCTACAACTGGAAGGCTTAGAACAGAAATATATGAAAATTTCCAAACATTTTAAAAATTTTTGTAAATTCTCATATTTGTATGCTGTTTCATGCTTTTATATATCTTTTTCATTTCCAGAGTGTTCACTTAGATTGTATGGCTCATCTCTGACTAAATTTGCTCTGAAAGGCAGTGATGTTAATATAGATATAAAATTTCCTCCCAAGGTAAGTGATTAGAACTAAGAACCTCTCTTGTTCAGAAATATGTCTTTTCAGATGTGGCATAGGAAATTAAATACCTGAGGTTTAGAATGCTACTGTTGTGATTAAGCAGTATATATTTGAGTTTTCTATAAGACTCAAATGTATACTTTAAGACTACTATAAGACTCAGATATAGTTTATTGGTGGAATAAAATACAGGACAGAAACAATCAAGTAGAGGAAGAAAGTAAAAGATGCTTATGTTAGCACCAGGGAGAGTTCAGGCATGAGGCACAGAAGCTTTGCTTATGCAAGGACTCGAGTTTGATCCTTCACACTGCAGGTCCCTGGAGTGCTGTCAGGTATAACCCTGAATGCTCCCCAAACTGCTGGGGCGCTTTAGTGACCCCCCAGCATCACTGGACTGCACCATGAACCATGCAGCCAGCTGGAAGTGGGCCGCTGACTTGTGAGCACTGCTCTCTTGAGAGCTTGTTTGGAGGTTCTAGCAGGGGAGCGCAGCTACTTGGATACCCTCGACCGAAGACCGGTCCATCTCTATTTGGGGAAGGCCGTCCTCTTCGAACTCTATGCGCAGCTTTGGGAGGGACGCACATGGAGCGGTGAAGGAGGAAGGGGACACCCGCCTAGCCAGCCAGATCAGCCGAATCAACCCTGGCGATCAATGGGGTGACAGATGTCACAGCCGGATCGCCCTCACTTCTGAGCACTGCTCTCTTGAGTGCTCTGGAGCCTGGGACCCCTCAGAAAGTCAGCTTTTGCTTGATCATGTTAGATGGTTGGCTAATGGTAGGCATAAAAAATGTGGGAAGAACTTGGAAATAATTTGTGTTCAAGTCTTCCGTAATGAGTTAAGTTACTTGATTGAGACTTGAAGGTTCTAATTTCTAAAATAAGGATAATGGCTTTTATATTAAGTAAGATGATGCATATTGGTTTGAATTGTGCCAGGGAAAATTTGTTTACTTTTCATGTAAGTGCTAGAATCAGGAACAAAAACTTCAATACTGTTTCTCACTGATAGCATTGCTTATTTATTGACTATTGAAATGTCTAAAATAATCAGTGGAAAATTTGGGGAAATTTGTGTAATTTGAAGGACTAGTCTGCATAATCGCATGTGGAAGCCCTGAATTTGATCACTGGCCCATATACCGAGATCAAATAATCAGTTGACATTTGACATTTTATTTCATCTATATTCCTGTTTGATATGTGTCGAAAATTGGTGTCTTGGACTAAGGGTATGGCTGAGGTGGTAGAGCACATGCCCTGTGTGTGCATTTGGGTTAGTTCCTCATGTGTCTACCCTTTCCTGCGCACCACTAGGTGTTTTCTCTATTTAGAATCAAAAGACAGAAGAAAACTTGATGTTTTAATTTGTAATGTATTGCAGTCATTTACTTAAAAATTTATATGATTATGAAATACTTTCAAAATGTAGCAAAAAACTAAAGAGTAAGCTTGTATTAATTTTATGTACATTTGTGTGCTTTATGCTGCCCTTTTTTGGGAGCACACCTGGCGGTGCTGGAGGTGGGGCTTACTACCAGCCTGGTACTCGGGACTGTGTAATGCTGTGGACCAACCCTGAGCTTCTTGCATGCAGAGCATCCACACTAGCGTGCTGAACTCTGTCTCTGGCTCTGAAGTACTGGAATTTTAGTCCAAGTCTTTTGGCCAAGTCACCAGTTGCTAGTATCCCTTAAATATCTTGTCCTGGGCTGGAGCCATAGCACAGTGGGTAGGGCGTTTGCCTTGCATGCAGCCGACCGAGTTCCATCCCAGCATCCCATATGGTCTCCTGAACACTTCCAGGAGGAACCCCTGAGTGTCTCCGGGTGTGACCCAAAAAGCAAAAAAAAAAAAAAAAAAAAAAAATCTTGTCCTAACCAGGCACCATTTTTATTTTTCGTTCGTCCGTTCATTCATTCATTCATTCATTCATTCATTCATTCATTCATTCATTCATTCATTGCTTTTTTGGGTTCCACCCAGCGATGCTCAGTTACTCCTGGCTCTGCACCCAGGAATTACTCCAACCTAGGTCGGCTGTGTGCAAGGAAACACCCTACTTGCTGGGCTGTCGCTCCGGCCCCACCCCTTTTTTTAAACAATTATGGTCAACTAATTTTTGTTTCAAATCTCAATATTTTCTCTAAGTAATTAGTTATAGAAGTATTATTGGAATAATAAGCATTATATCATTTATTAGATTATATTTTCATAACTTAAAACATCATGGTTAGTTAACTGACAAGTTGTATGTAACAAATCCTAATAAATTTATTAGCATACTGTGTGAGCATGATAACATAAAAGCAAAAATTTTTTCATTATTTTGAAACATGATTTTATTTAAGCATGATTTTATTTAAGCATTTTATTTAATGAGATAGAATTCTATAAATTTGCAAATTGAACTTCAAAATTGATACATTAAGTTGACATTTTTTAGATGAATCATCCAGATCTCCTGATACAAGTGCTTGGGATTCTTAAAAAATGTGGTAAGTTATTTTTTGGGGGTTTGTTTTTCTAAAGAAAATGCTTTAAAGATTTCACTCATTGTGGTCTTATGGATCACGATCATGATCTTCCCGTTCATCATCTATTTGCTAGAGCGGGCAGCCACATTAAACTAAAATTCCTAGAATGGTTGATTGTTTTGTAGTACATTTGGATATATGCATGTGTGTATTTGTTCAATAGATCCTATAGAAAAGTTACATGTTGGTTAGGTCAGATATACCATGTTAAATTACTTGATGAAAAACCATTGCCTTTCTAGATAGTTAAAAATTGGTTAGTTTTGTTTTTTTTTTTTTTTTTTTGGGTCACACCCGGCAATACTCAGGGGTTACTCCTAGCTCTGCACTCAGGAATCACTCCTGGCGGTGCTCGGGGACAATATGGGATGCCAGGGTTCGAACCCGGGCCAGCACAGGCCGGCCACGTGCAAGGCAAATGCCCTACCCACTGGGCTATCGCTCCGGCCCCAAATTTGGTTAGTTTGAGTATTATGGGCATATCCTGTGAAAGAATACAGTTCCTTAGGTCATTGCTGAAGAAGTCAGGAGAGACTTGAGAAAATTGTGTGCATGCATTGGATAGACTTTTCCTGCTTAAAACAATATTAACCTAACCTAATGTTTTATTGTTGTTTTTTGATCAATCTGGCTGTGCTCAGGGCTTTCCTGGCTCTGTGCTCAGGGATCACTTGATCGGAGCTCCAGGGACTATAGGGTGTCAACCCAGGGAGCCAACCCAGATCAGGCGTGTGTAAGGCAAATGCTCTACCAGTTGTACTATCTCTCTGGAAACTTGTTTTATTTCATAAAATGTACCTAGGTTTTCGTGTATGCCTGATGTTGATTACTTTATATTTCTTTATATTCTTTATATTTCATATATATAGAATATATATGAAAGGACATTCATTTAAAAAATACTTTAAAAGTAAAATTTCAAAAATTATATTTATCTTTAAACAGACTTCAGGGTACAATCTGTTTATTTTTTGTTTTGTTTTTATTTATGGCTTTTATTGTCATAAAGTAATTGCTTATAGTCTCATGATCTTGGACTGGAGAGACAGTGCAGCGAGTAGAAAGTAGAACGTTTGCCCTGCACTGATGTCTCACTCCTCTGCCCCCACCCAGTCAAAGAAAAGATCTCACAGACTGAAAGAGAGTTTCCAGTCTAATCTGTGTGAAATATAAACTATATGCTGTCCTTTTGGGGGGAATGTTGCCATGAGAATAAAATGAATTTAGCCTGTAACTAGAAAAATGCCCGTTATGGGGCTAGAAAGAGTAAGGAAGGTGCTTGCCTTGCATGGGGACAACCTGGGTTGGATCCTTTGGCAACCTGTACGGTCCCCCAAGCATTGCCAGGAGTGATTTTTTGAATGTAGAGCCAGGAGTAACCCCTGAGCATTACTGGGTGTTGCCCCAAAACAAAACAAAACAAAGAAACAAGAAAAAGTCCACTATACAGTAACTTCTTACTAAATTTTTATTGCTGTGATGATTATTATTACTGTCTTCTTAATTTCTTTTGTGGTGGGAGGAGCTACACCCAGTGGCTCCGAACTTAGGAATCACTCCTGGTGGGCTCATGGGACCATATGAAATGCTGAGGATGGAGCCACAGGCCGCCACATGCAAAGCAAGTGCCCCACCTGCTGCTGTACTATCACTCTGGCCCCTTACTAAATTTTAAGAATTAAAAGTATTTGGTAAAATTATTTGCCGTTTGGCTTAGAAGAGATAAGTTACTCACCTTTTAATGGACTCTAAAATCAGTTTTTGTTGTTGTTTTGGGGCCACATTTGGTAATACTCAGGTTACTCCTGGCTCTGCACTCAGGAATTAGTCATGAGGGATGCTGGGAGAGAGGGGGGAGCCATATGGGATGCTGGGAATCAAACCGCTGTTGGCGCATTCAAGGCAAACGTCCTACCTGAGATAGCCTCAGCTTAAAGTCAGTTTTAAACATGTTTATTTTGTGCCTCATCAGCTAGCCATTACTTATCAGCTACCTTGCACCTTTTAAGGGGAAATAGTTTTTAAATTATTATTATTTTACTTTCTGGGTCACATTGGTGATGCTCAGGATTTAGGAATAACTCATGGTGGTGCTTGGGGACCATATGAGATGCTGGGGATCAAACCTGGGTCAGCCCATGCAAGGCAAATACCCTCCCCGTTGTGCTATCTCTCCAGCCCTTGAATTTATTTTTATTTGGGGGCTAGGGTACACCAGACAGTGCTTAGAGGCTATTCCTGGCTGTGCTCAGGACTGATGACCCGTGGCAGTGCCTGAAGGCGCATATACGGGGTTGAGGTTTGAACTGGGGTTGCTGCATGTAAAGCAAGCATCTTAACCCCAGTACTCTCTCCAGCCCCCGGAAAATTACATTTTAAGGAATTTATTTGGTTTTTGTTGTCATGTAAAAGGATTTTAATTTTATTTCTTAGTACATAATAAGAACACTTACAGTTAGAGATACATAGCTTTTATCTCTTTAAACTCACTAGAAAATATCAGTGTAAGAAAAATATTTTAAAATGTCTTTCCTGGGGCGGAGCGATAGCCCAGCGGGTAGGGCGTTTGCCTTGCCTTGGCCGGCCTGTGCCGGCCCCGGGTTCGATCCCCCGGCATCCCATATGGTCCCCCCGAGCACCGCCAGGAGTGATTCCTGAGTGCAGAGCCAGGAGAAACCCCTGAGCATTGCCGGGTGTGACCCAAAAAAGCAAAAAAAAAAAAAAAAATAAAATAAAATAAAATAAAATAAAATGTCTTTCCTAAAATCTATGAGAAGATCATGATAGGTATTAAAAACAGATTTATGAAGTTCAGTCCAATTGTAAAATCAATTTTTCCTTCTATGCCTTCACTAGGACATCTATTATAGACGTCCTCTTTAAGGACATTATCCTATAAGAGGACCTCTAGTCTATACAGAGGACCGCTATTCTATAAAGAAGACCACTCTAAGGTTCTTTTTAAGGGCATCTATTCTGTTGTTTCGTTGATTTATTTTCTAGATCCTTAATTAAACTCGTCATATCCACCATGCACAGTGCTGGTCTTCACATAAAGGTCTTCAGCATGGTTTGAAAAATTTCAGTTAGCGTGAGTTAGGTACTTGGTAGTGAATAACAAGTTAGATGACAAATTGCTCAGATTTTTTCTTTTAAACTTTAAATGAAAAATAGTATTCCATCTATATTTAGATTTTGTCTTTATGGCTTGGGCCTACCTTAGACATAGAGAGAAAATCTGTAGAGTAGAAGTGTGCTGCATTCTGTTAGTCCTTCCGTAGGTGTTTTGATTGGGCAGACTCTTCACACATCAATAGGAAATGGGGCCAGTTAAGTTACTGTTCGTCTGCACAGATGTTGTAGGTTCTCATTTTATTGCTTTTCTGGAAATAACTCTCAGGGGTAAATGGTGTCTTCTATATGACCTGTCTGTCTGAGGGTTGAACAGCTTATTAGATTGTATACTTACTTGGAAATATTCAAACTTTTAGGAATGTTAAAACCTTTCTTAAGGTGATTATAATTTTCGGACAGTATTTGGGACTGTGCCTGTGGTTTGTGATATACAGCACATGACACCAAGAGAGGTAAGAGATTCCGTTGGGTTGATGCTCACGTCAAGAAGAGTGGAGTGGATTACCCCACAGAAACAATAAGAGTGGTATTTAAAAGGGAACTAGCAATGTTTACCATAGAGTAAACGTTTGAGAGATGTTGACATTAGCTTACTTGTTTTATGTTTTTTTCTTATTAGTATTATATGTAGATGTGGAATCTGATTTTCACGCTAAAGTTCCTGTTGTGGTGTGCAAAGATCGGAAAAGGTTGGTAATACTGGAGAGAAAATGAAATACTAAAAATAGCAAGCAAATACACAGTGAACGTTTCCAAGAGTTTTTTTTTTAAAGTATTCTCCTTGGATTAATATGACTAAGCTAGTTTCTATTAAAAACAGTTGGCTTTCTAAAAATATGTGAACAAGAAATAGGATCATCAGTTAAAAATAAAACGCTTTTCCAAGCAAAACTGAGGGTTTTTTTTTAGCTTATGATTTGCTTATGTGTTGCATTTGCATATTACTTTGCTGTAGGAATATGCACATAAAACAAATCCTGTCAGTGGGGATGCAACTCAGTGGTGAAGCAAATGCCTGTATGTGTGAGGCCCAGGGTTTGATCCCCAGGTTCTTTTCAAGAAGCTCAGCGTATTAGAATCTATATTTTAATTTACTGAAATAAGTAAAATTTTAAAAACTAATACTACCTTTCTCTTCAGAAGTCTGTAGCACTGAGAAAACAAGAGCTTTTGAAAAAAGAAATTTAATAGTAATCCCATTTGAGAGTCATATGGGAAACATAAGAAATACAGAAATAGCAATATTTTTATTAATCAGTAATTTCTTTTTCTAGTTTATTTAGTTTTGGGGGCTGCCCCTGGCAATGCTCAGGGCCTACTCCTGGCTCTGTACTCAGGAATCGCTCCTGGCTGTGCTCGAGGGACCATATGGGATGCCTAGGTTTGAACCTGGTTGACTGTGTGCCAGGCAAGCGCCCTGCCTGCTGTACTGTCAACTCCGTCCCTGAGTAATTGTTTCTTATATTTGTAGGATACAATATTTTCTTATTCAAAGCTAGAAGGCTCTATGAAGGTAGAAAATTCCCTTGTTTTTTTTGAATTAGAAAATTGAGATCAGAGGGAGTTTGTCCAAATGTACTTTATTGAGGTGAAAATAAAAATTGGGGTGGGGAGTATTCTGATTTGTGTCTTCTTCCACGTGTCAAATTTCTCTCTGGCAACCTCAGATATGTCCTCCTTGCCCTCAAAAACCTAGATATGTCTTCCTTGCCAACTCAGTTAACATATCTCCAATTTTAGCATTGCTTAAGGTAGCATTCTGAATAGCTTATCTGAAAAGAGCATATCAATAAAATCATGAAATCTTTTGAAAAGTTAAAGGCAAGATACTGCTGTATTGCTGGTCAGTTCAGGTTTTTTTCTGCTATCTTGTGCAAAGAGATGAACTAGGAAGGAAATACTTTATATTAGACATTGGAGAGGTTTTTTCTCCATATAAACCAAATGTAGGTAAGCCATAATGCTGCTTTTGAAATTAATCTCTCATAAACTTAAATGCTGAGGTTGAACAATTTTTTAAATTTTAAATTAAAAGGTTTGTTGGAGTAGAAGGGAAAGGGAAGGAACTCCCCTTTCCTGGATAAGAACCTAGTATAGGACTGAGCTCTGAGGTCGAACAGTTTATTTCTTAAAAACAAATGAACATTTAAAACGTCTAACTGATATGGAACTCTAGTGATGGGAATGTGTATTGCTTCCAGTTCTAAGTTTATTAAAACTTGTTTTTATTATAACTTCTTAGGTATTAAAATTTGGTGACTGGGGAAGGACAGACACAGGATTTGAAGTATTTCAGTTTTGCTGTATTAATACAGTGAAATTTCTTTCTCATTACAGTGGTTTGCTTTGCAGAGTGAGTGCAGGAAATGACATGGCATGCCTCACTACTGATCTACTCGCTGCTCTTGGTAAAATGGAACCTGTCTTTACTCCCTTGGTAGTAGCCTTTCGATACTGGGCCCAGGTAGGTGAAACCAGAAGAAAAAATGACCTAATCTTTTAAGATACCTCAGTTATTTTTAATTTTACCGTAAGTACCATTAACTACAATCCATGGGGAAAAATAGTTACCTGTTCCAGAGAGACAGTGGTGTGACAGGCTCTCATTATGGGCATGAAAATATAGTTTCACATAGAGTTACTGATATATAATAGCATTTTCAATTGCCATACTTCATTTCTTTTATGTCGTTTAGGGATATTTTCTTTAACACCTTGATATATGACGTTCAAGTCTTTATGTTTATTGTAATTGTAGTTTTTATGTGTGTAAAGCCAGATAGTTTTTCTTTTTTTTTCTTCTTTTTTAGTTTTTCTTTTCCTGTCTTTTGCTTTTAGAGCACACCAGTGGTGCTCAGGGTTTACTCCTGACTGCACTCAGGAGTCACTTTGGTAGGCTTGGGGACCTCATGGGATGTTGGGGCTCGAACCTGGGTGGCTGCATGGAGGGAAGTGCCTTGCCTGCTGTACCATCACTCCAATACCTTGGAAGATAGTATTTTTGGAAGCTTCCTTAGATGTGAGGGGTGAGAAAGAGAGGAAGTCCATTTTCAAGAGAGTATGTATGGGCTTCTCCAGAGTGCAAAAGGTGAGCAAAGAGACAGAGACAAGCGAGATACATGTTTAAAGGAGCACATGGCTTGAAGCCTGTCATTTAAAGCTTTACAGAATATGATTATATAAGCTAAATTTTCTTTTTGTTTCAAGGCCACACCTGGCTATGCTCAGGGTACACTCATAGTGGTGGTAGAAATATATGGTGCTGGGGATTTAACTTGGGTTTGGCCATTTGTAAGACATATTGACTTACATTCTGTATTATCTGTCAAACTGAAAAAGGCTTTTTTGTATTGCTGACTCAGTAAAAAGAATCTTGGGACTGGCGGGATGGTATAGCAGATAGAGTACTTGCTTTGCACATGGCCCACCTGGTTTAACCTGTAGTATACCATGTGATCTCCTGATTATTGCCAGAAGTAATTCCTGAGTGCAGAGCCAGGAATAGACCCTAAACATCACTAGGTATGACTCCAAAAGTAAAATAAAACAAAACAAAGCAAATAGACTCCTAGAGGTGCTGGAGACAGTATAGGGGTAAGGCACTTTTCTTCCATATGGCCGACTCTGATTTCTGAGCAATGAGAGAAGGCCCTAAGCACTGTTGGGTATGGTCTCAAAACAAACAGACTTCTAAAAGGAAAGCACTTTTCTGAAACAACTGTTTGCTCATTTCTCTTCCCGAGCCTGCTTCTTCAGAGGTGATGTTTGTTTTATTATCAGAGTCCTTTGGTTTCTATTGAAAGACACAGGCAGTTTTTTGGCTTTTGTTTTTTGTGATGCAAGGTACAGGGGGAAGCGTGGTTGGGGTCCAAGCTGGGCCATGGTAGTTCCTTGGTACTTGGACCTGGTGGTGTGGTACTCAGGTGCTTGGGCACACCAGGATTAGCTGTCCTGGGGAGCTGCTCCATGCCAGGGATTGAGCTTGGGCACACGGAATTAGCTGTCCTGGGGAGCCACGCCATGCCAGGGATTGAGTTTGGGCACACGGGGATTAGCTGTCCTGGGGAGCCATGCCATGCCAGGGATTGAGCTTGGGCACACGGGGATTAGCTGTCCTGGGGAGCCGCGCCATGCCAGGGATTGAGCTTGGGCACACGAGGATTAGCTGTCCTGGGGAGCCGCGCCATGCCAGGGATTGAGCTTGGGCACACGGGGATTAGCTGTCCTGGGAAGCCATGCCATGCCAGGGATTGAGCTTGGGCACACGGGATTAGCTGTCCTGGGGAGCCGCGTCATGCCAGGGGATTGAGCGTGGGCACACGGGGATTAGCTGTCCTGGGGAGCCGCGCCATGCCAGGGATTGAGCGTGGCCTCTCATTTGCCCAGCCAGCTCTCTGCCATATGAATCATCTCCAGATTCTTAAATATAGTAATATCTGTTGTTATGTTTATACCTATTTGTTAACCGATAAAGATAAATTTCTGTGATTTTTTGAAACCAATCAAAAAATTTCATTAGCGATAAAATACATCAATTTTTTAATAATTTGGGGTTCACTTACAGTTGCTCAGGGTTATTCCTGGCTCTGCTCAGAAAGTACCCATGTACCATCTTTTCTCTCCTTACAGATTTTTTGTTTGGTGGTGGGGTGGGTCCCATCTGGGGGTGCTCAGTGCTGTGGCGCAGGGAATCGAGCCTGGGTCAGCTGTGTACAGGGCAAGCACCCTAACTTCGATACTGTCACTCTGGCCCCATTACATATTTGTTTAAACCAATAAAAATATTTCCAGGAATATAACTCAGCATAGGCACCATACTTAAGGAACAAAGATAAATAATACAACATTACCATCTAAATCACATGTGACCTCTAATATAGCTGTTTCAAAAAAAATGTGTTAAATTTGCTCAGATTTATTTAGAGGGACCTTCTTGGCACGTTTAAGGAAAGAAATACAGAAAGATGTCTCTAATAAGCAGTTTTGGTAAAGTAATGATAAGAGTATAAAATCTTCATGTAAGAAAATGAGTCTGGGGGCCGGAGGCGATAGCCCAGCGGGTAGGGCATTTGCCTTGCACGTGGCCGGCCCATGCTGGCCTGGGTTCGATCCCGGCATCCCATATGGTCCCCGAGCACCGCCAGGAGTAGTTCCTGAGTGCAGAGCCAGGAGAAACCCCTGAGCATTGCCGGTGTGACCCAAAAAGCAAAAAAAGAAAGAAAATGAGTCTGTATGCAACCAGGTTATGTAACCAACTTTAAAAATTAAAGTTTGGGGCGGGCGATAGCCCAGCGGGTTGGGTGTTTGCCTTGCGGCCCGGCCTGTGCCGGCCTGGGTTCAATCCCCGGGCGTCCCATATGGTCCCCGGCGCCGCCAGGAGTAATTCCTGAGTGCAGAGCCAGGAGTAACCCCCTGAGCATCGCCGGGTGTGACCCAAAAAGCAAAAAAAAATAAAAAAATAAAAATAAATAAAAATTAAAGTTTAACCTTTAACCCCTGAGCGTTACCGAATGTGACCCCCCAAAAAACAAACAAAAAAAAAACCCCAATCAAACAACCACACAAACCAAAAAACAAAAAAAAGGGGCCAGAGTCATAGTCCAATGGGTAGGGCATTTGCCTTGCACATAGCCAACCCAGGTTTGATCCCTGGCATCCCATATGGTCCCCGAGCACCACCAGGAGTAATTCCTGAGTGCAGAGCCAGGAGTTACCCCTGAGCATTGCTGGATGGACGCAAAAAGCCAAAAAAAAAAAAAAATCAAGGGGCTGGAGTGATAGCCCAGCGGTAGGGCGCTTGCCTTGCGTGGCCGGCCTGTGCCCGCCCGGGTTCGATCCCCGGCATCCCATATGGTCCCCCAAGCACTACCAGGAGTAATTCCTGAGTGCAGAGCCAGGAGAAACCCCTGAGCGTCGCTGGGTATGACCCAAAAAGCAAAAAAAAAAAAAAAAAAAAGAAATCAAAGTTTGTTTTGGCTGGAGCATAGTATACCGGGCAGGGCATTTGCTTTGCAAGAGGCCGGCTCAGGTTTGGTCCCCGGCATCCCATATGGTCCTCTGAGCATTCCAGGAGTAATTCCTGAGTGAAGAGCCAGGAGTAACCCTTTAGCATTGCTGGGCATGTACCCCAAAAAAAGACTAAAAAGAAAGATTTTTTTCCAGTAGAAAATAAAAATAACATTTGATGTTTGGAAATTAATTATATATCTATTTTATGAATATTTGAGTTTAGAAAAAGTTGTGGAAGAGTGTGTAGATTGTGGCAGAAGTCGAAACTACGTCAAGTGTTTTTGTTTTTTGGGGCCCATCCTGTTGTGCTCAGGTCTTACTCTTGACTCTGTGCTCAGGGACCTCTTCTGACCGGACACGGGGTACCATATGGGTGCTGTGGGCTGAACTTGGCTCAGTGTGTGCAGGGCCGCTCAACTGTCTGTCTGGTCAAGTGTTTGTGAGTTTGGGTTTTAGCTTTAGGGCTGTACCAGTAGAGCTCAGAGCTTACTCTTGACTGTGCTCAGAGATCTCTGCTGGTGGTGCTCTGGGAACTAACTGTATGGTATGCTGTGGATAGAACCAGGGGTGACCACATTTTAAGTAAATGCCCTATTTTCTGTACCATTGCTCTGATCTGACCCTGTGAAAGTCTATGATCTATTTCATTTAAGTAAAAACTATTTGTAATAATGTACATACTATCAACAATGTTATTACTACAACGTAGTGAGCTTTAAATCATTTTTATATTATTAATTGATTGATGCTTTGCAGTGAATTATAGGAAACAGCCAATTTTCATTGTGAGGTAAACTAAGAGAGTTAAAGCTAAATGTTACTTTCTCCCCATTCATTTTGCAGTTGTGTTACATTGATTCCCAAACTGATGGTGGAATACCTTCTTACTGTTTCGCTTTAATGGTTATGTTTTTTCTACAACAAAGAAAACCTCCTCTTCTTCCTTGCTTACTTGGAAATTGGGTAAGCATGTTTTGATATCACATGTAGCTTATGTGTAGTTTGCTTTTGCAGGGTCTTCTCTTTAAATATTGAAAGCTGGAATTCTGCTCTGTGTGTCTTATCTTTTTTAACAACTTTCTGTTACTATTTCCAATGCCTTTTCATACAGATCAAAGGCTTTGACCCAAAAAAGAATGGATGATTTTCAACTGAAGGGCATAGTGGAAGAGAAGTTTGTGAAGTGGGAATATAATTCAAGTAATGCGACTGAGAAAAGCGCAGTTACTGAGGAAAGCAAAGCCAAGGCAGACCAACTGAAAGATGATGCCAAGAAGGCAGAAGCAGATAACCAAAGTAGTGCCAAGGAAAAGCATGGGAAAGTAAGTGATCTTGTTTCCACTCTTCTGTTTAGAATCCATGACACTTTGGTTGAAACCATTTTAATAGTAGATTGATGAGAAACCTGGTAGTAGATGAGAAACCACTTGACTGTATTTTTCTTTTCTATGAGATGAGAAATCGGGTTTAATTTTTTCACCGCTGGGACTCCGTAATGCATTTATACCTCATTTTGGAAAATCTGTGTATTTAGAATCATTTCAGGGTAATAGCTTGTTAACTTTTCATTTAGAAAAGCAACTTTCTGTTCAGGACTTGGGCTCTGGTAAAAACTTTAGTTTATGGGACTTAATGCTGCCATATTATTAGAGATATAAAGATTCTTTCTTCCTTTAGGGAGTGTTTAAGTCAGCCTTCATTTATTGTTAAAATTTGCTTTGGGAAGAGGAGGGGACTGTGGGCTCCACCCGCTGGTACTCAGATACTGGTGCTGTGAAGTCTGTGCTCAGGGAAAGGCTCGAGTTGGTGGAGCTCAGGCGACCATTCAGTGCCTGCAGCGTGCAAAGCATGCACTCCAACCCTTTGAGCTAGCTCCATGACAACTTACTCTGTCATAGGCAAATTGTATTTTCTAATTTTCTAGACCTCATGAACATCTGGGGTTGGCTTTCTTTGTAATCATGTGGTCTTCTGAAATAGGTACATTACTGTTGAAACTATTGATCTCAGTCCACTGATTACCTGAGCATAATATTTCTCATTTGTTCAGTTCTCCATTTTCTAGAATACTTACTCTATCCTTACACCACTCTGAAATAAGGATCTTGCTTAGAGTAAAGCAATCAAAAGGAGAACAACAAGCTCCGCTGTTTTGTACTGTCTCCTTAATGCCCATAGACTCTGCCCTGCCGCAAGGGTTCATTATTTATTTATTGCTTTTGGGGTCACTCCCGGTGATGCTTAGGGGTTACTCCTGGCTCTGCACTGAGGAATTACTCCTGGCAGTGCCAGGAGACCATGTGGATGCTGGGGATTGAACCCGGGTTGGCCGTGTGCAAGGCAGACGCTGTACCCGCTGGACTATCAGTCTGGCCCCTGATTTTATTATTTAATAGGAACTTCCCTTGTTGCTGTCTGAAGTCATTGTATACTGGTTCTTGGTGGAGGGGAACGTGACACATCTGGTTGTGCAGAGGGCTTACTGCTGGCTCTATCTCTGGGGTCACTCCGGGTGGGGCGTTTCAAGGACCATATGGTCCCCAGAATGAAACCGGGATTGACTGCCTGCATGGCAAGTGTCCTACCCTCTGCACTGTCGCCCTAAAGTTGTTTTTCCCTTGTTCATGAGTTCCAATGCTTCTAGTCAGAACATTTTTTAGCACTTTTCTTTCTTTTCCTGTTACTAGTTTTCCATAGCATTAATTTTAGTATCGGCTTATGAAATTCAATGATTTTATTTTAAATGCTTTGTAGGGGCCTGAACTCAGTGCCTCACACATGCAGGGGATACCTTCTACTTCTGAACCACGGCCCCAGCCCTCACAATTATTTTTCTTTGTTTTGTTTTTGGGGTCTACACCCATTTTTTTATTTTTATTTTTTTTAATTTTATTACACCACTTTTAGACATACAATGCAATATGCTCATGCTCGAGTTTTGGTTCTAAAGTGTTCCAACACCCATCCCTCCACCTGAACCCATCTCCCATCACCAATGTCCCCACCTCCCTCCCCCTCCCGCACCCCAAACTACATGTCTTTTCTCTCCTCTCTATCTTTCCCTCCCACCTACCTTTCCTACACATCGTAGAATGCAGTACATAAAGGACATAACTGTTTCCACTAGTTTGATGGACCGTGTGGCGCAAGTGGCTGTGCGACCCAGGGGCCTCATGGACAGCGAAAATGGTGGCTAATGTGGTGGGTGAGTCTCATCCGGCTGCTTCTGGGACCCCCAGAGGTGATGGGCCAACACCCAAAACCCACCTGGGGGGCCTCATGGTCAGCTGAGCTAGGGAAGAGCCGAGTTCCAATTCCCCCAGTTGCGTTTGAGGCTCTGCTTGCTATGGCTGGTCGCCCCAGGGGCAGCTCCTGGCGGGGCCTCCTGCCTCAGACAAAATGGAGAGGCAAAGGGGCGACCCCAGCTCCATCTGACAAATTCCGGTGCTTCCTGCTTTACACCCATTTTCGCTGGGGACTATTCCTGGCAGTTTGCTTGGACATCACTTCCTGTGACCGTATGTGAGGAATGAAATATAGACCTCTTAAATGCAACAAATAGATTCAACATGTTGAACTTTCTCAATGGCCGTATAAAGGGAAATAATGTTGGATGACATGGGGAGCTGAAGTTCTGAGTTTCAAATTGGAATTGGCTGTATGCAGAACAGGCCTGTGCTTTTCTCTCTGGCCCCTGAGAACCATGAGTTTCTTTCATTTACCATTTGATATGTATTTTATACATATATATGGATGCATATATAAAATGAAAAATCACTAGATCACTAGATCACTAGACATCCCATTGTTCATCGATTTCCTCTAGCGGGCACCCGTAACATTTCCATTTGACCCTATCATGTGCCAGTATAGCCCAGTGGCATCTGCTTGCTTCAGGAATATGAAGAGCCTCAAACCTTTCTTTCAGGGTTTTGGCGAAGAAGTCTGACCATCTTGTAGGTGGGCAGCCACGTGATCTTTCGAGGTCCCGTGGGATCTAGTCGGTAATGGCTCCAGTCCAGCAGTCGTCTCCAAATCACATTACATGTCCAGCCCATCTTATTTTCGACGCCTTGTCAAATGAGACAGCATCCCTGACTCTGGATCGTCGATTGAGGTTGGAACTCCGGATTCCTTCTCTCACTTGAATGAGGCGTGATATTCCAAGCATAGCTCTTTCGATTCCTCTTTGGAAGACCTGAATAGTGTTCTCATCCTGCTTTCGTAAGGCTCAGGTTTCTGAGGTGTATGTTGATGCAGGGAGAATGGTGGAGTCGAAGAGATGTGCCTGGCTGATGCAGCAGAAGCCGGAAAAACATTCTCAACGCCTGCCTTTCCTTCGCCAACTATAAGACCAAGATGACTGCCTTCCGATGTCCTGATGGATCGATCACATCTTCCAGAAAGGCAATGGAGATTATCCACCACTTCTACTCAGATCTCTTTGATAGCCACATCCACCTGCCCACTTACCAAATTCTGCAGGATGGATACGTCATTCTTAACGTTCTCCCTTCTGAAATCCGACATGCCATTTGTCGTGGGTAGGTAAAGAAGCGAACAGCACCAGGCCCAGACAAAGTCAGACCCGAACACCAGGAGAATCTGCCATCAGTACTCCTCAATACACTGGCTCAGCTCTTCACATGCTACCCGTCTGAATGCAAGGTGCCCTCCCAATGGAAAACCAGCAGGACAGTTCTACTGTTCAAGAAGGGAGATATCCATGACATTGGCAACTATTGCCCCATATACCTGTTGTCTGTCATTTACAAGCTGTTCACTCAAGTCATCCTGAACAGGATTGGCAGAACATAAGATGAAGGACAGCCATGCGAGCAAGCTTGCTTCCAAAAAGGATTCAGCACAATCGACCATATCCACACGGTTAAGAAGCTCATTGAGGTTTGTAGGGAGTACAAGATGCCGCTCTGTCTCACGTTCATTGATTTAAAGAAAGCCTTTAATTCTGTTGAGACCGAAGTGGTCATCGAAGCCCTAGCCAAACAGGACATTCAAGCCCAATACATCAAGATCCTTCGTGAGCTGTATGATGGATTCACCACCAGGATCTCACCATTCTACAAGGAAGTGATCATTGATGTCAAAAGAGGAGTTCGGCAGGTGATAACATTTCACTGAAACTCTTCAGCGCCACCCTCGAGAACATCATGCGACAATTAGAATGGGAAGGAATGGGAGTGAAGATAGGTGGTCAGCAACTACACCACCTCCACTTCGCTGATGACATCGTTCTAATAACACCAAACATTAGCCAAGCGGCACAAATGCTGGCTGACTTCGACTGAGAATGTGGAAGGATAGGTCTACAGCTGAATCTCAACAAACAAACAAACAAACAAAAAAATTAAAAAAAAACCCAGAGTGACTTATACTATTAGATGCAAGACACAAAAGTTCCCAATTAACATATGAAACCTATTTTTTATTTTTTAAGAAGTAATTAATTATTTCTTCACATTAGTAAATCAAAACCCAGATGGTGGTGGGGGGGTTGGTGTGTGTGGTGTGTAGCTATGCATACAATTATTATTAAACATCCTCTTCTGGATAAAAATGCCAAGTGACTCTTCATTCAAAGCAGTCACAATTAGAAGACAATTAATAATTTCCTCTTTGACACTGCCTTATCTTCATTGCCTAATTCTTCATGTCATGAGTAAAAGCATCAGCTCTTGGGACTGGAGCAATAGTACTGCGAGTAGGGCGTTTGCCTTGTATGCTGCCGACCTGGGTTCAACTCCCCAGCATCCCATATGGTCCTCTGAGCACTGGTAGAAGTAAATCCTGAGTGCAGAGCCAGGAGTAACCCCTGAGCATTGCCGGTGTGGACCCAAAAAGGCAAAAAAAAAAAAAAAAAAAAAAAAAGCAACATCAGCTCTTAACCGCTGTCTGTGTCGCCGGTTTTGTGTTCAGGACCCAGACCTCTGTCAAAGCCTCTACTTTGTCAGCAGCATCTCTGACTTGCTGTCATCAGTTAAATGTCAGATAAAACTTTTTTTTTATCCCGTGTTACTCTTTACTAGATTTTTGAGAATTAAGAAATGGTTTAACTAATTCTGAGCAATCTAAATTTTTTTTCTAGATTTCAAAGTATTGTCAGCATCTGGACATCCTTACTATGTCAGGAAATATTCCACAGCCCCATTTACTACATGTTGCTACAATACTTTTCCATCACAAGTCATCAGGTTCTGGGGCCGGAGATATAGCATAGTGGGTAGGGTGTTTGCCTCGCATGGGTAGGGCGTTTGCCTCGAATATGGCTGACCCGGGTTTGATCCCTAGCATCCCATATGGTCCACCGAGCTCCGCCAAGAGTAATTCCCTGAGCAAAGAGCCAGGAGTAATCCCTGAGCATCACTGTGAGTAACCCAAAAGCAAAAAACAAAAACTAAAACCAAACAAACAAGTCATCAGGCTCTGCGTCCTCAGATTTTTTTTACTCTTCATTATCTGTCTCCCATTTTTGTGGTGTTTTATTTGGGGAGGTGGGACATGTGGTACACCTGGCAGTGCTTGGGGATTGTTCCTGGTTCTCCACTTAGGGGTCACCAATGTCCCCCTGATAGGCCGCCCCATGTCTTCCTCCTCCTTCCCCTCCACCTCTTCCTCTCCCCCTCCTCACATACACATTGTGGTTTGCCATACATACTTTTAGGGGTTATCATGTAAATCTCTTTGCGTACATTCATTCCTTAGTTCTAGTCTAGCATCACCATTTTCAACAATTAGTAGAACACTGGTATATATTTATATCCCACAGATATATGCAGTCATTCTACGTCTGTCCTTTTCCTTCTGACTGATTTTATTCAGCATGTTCATGTCCATCCATTTGTAAGCAAATTTCATGACTTTGTCTTTTCTGACAGCTGCATAGTATTCCATTGTGTAGCTATACCACAGTTTCTTTAGCCAGTCGTTTGTTCTTGGGCACTTAGGTTGTTTCCAGATTCTAGCTATCATGAATAGCGCTGCGATGAATAAAGAAGTACAGATCGTGTTTCTGCTATGTGTTTTTGGGTCTCCAGGGTATATTCTCAGGAGTGGTATTATGGATCAAATGGGAGCTCAAGGGGTTGGACCAGTCAACATTCCCACCAACAATGGATGAGACTCCTTTTCTCCGTGCATCCATGCCAGCACTGGTTGTTCTTGCTCTTTTTAATGTGTGCCAGTCTCTGGAGTGAGATATTTTGTTGTTGTTTTGATTTGTACTCCCTGATGAGTTACGATGAAGAGCACTTTCTCATATGCCTTTTGGCCATTTAAGTTTCTTTGAGGAAATTGCTGTTCATTTCTTCTCCCCATTTCGTAATGAGGTTGGATGCTTAAATTTGACTTTTGGATTTCACTCTGATGGGCAATGATTCTTTGTCTCTTTTGCTGCGCTCTTCCTGTCAGGGGGCGCTTTGGGGGGGGTCACCAGCATTATCAGGGAAACAAGTGCCCTTGTACCTCGGAGGCTGGCAGAGAATGGATGAAAACTCACAAGTCCAGTGCAGTTCCAAAAAGGATTTTACTAATTATCAATAATAGAACAAGTTCTGCCACAACAATCCAATATAATTAGATTCCCCAGACCTCTAGCTCTTGTTCAGAATTCCAGCCATGCACTTGGGTCCGGGTCTCCCACCAAATGGATGGATCTACCTCAAGTCAGTTCAGCTTATATATACCCAAAAGCCATACTCCTTTCTTAGGGAGGGTATCACTTGTCTTGAGGGTATCACTGCATCACTGTCTTCCCGTTCATCATCGATTTGCTCGGCGGGCACCAGTAACGTCTCCATATGTCCTGTCTCATGCAAGTAGAGCCCAAGGGCACCTGCTTGCTTCAGGAACATAAAGAGCCTCAAACCATTCCATCAGGTCATGGGAATGAGGTCTATAATTGTGGTATTTGGCATATCAAATACGACACGGGTAGCTTGCCAGGCTCTGCCATGCGGGTAGCATACTCTTGTAGTCATCTCTAAATCCAGCATTTATTGATGAACCGGCCGCGCGAGCCGGGCTGTGATAGGCTGGTCTGCTGGGTGGAGTTCTGATGAGGGGAAGTCCGGATGTGGAAAATGGAGGCCCTCATGGAGTGGGGGTTGTCTGGCTTGTTGCGAGGCTCTGCTGGGGTGGCAGGCCAGGGCTAGAACCCGCCATCCCTCCCAGGCACCTTGTGAGTGGCTGGGCACAGGGGAGAGCCAGTAGAAGCTCTGCCCCATGTCGGTGAGTCTCTGGATCAGCATACCTGGGCGGATTTAAAACAGACTGCTGCAGGGTGGATGTCTTGAGGGTAGCGCCAACAAAAATCAACAGTCAGCTTTTAGGTGTAGATGTAGGGTGGTACCACACCTGTTTCAGGTCTAAACAAATGATTATGCCAGGGCCTAGTCCCTTCCTCTGAGATTATCACTTATGTCAGAGCACTGGAGAGAGAGAGGGAGAGGGCTGGCATTGGGAGAAACACATCATAATTTCATGGACTTCATGCAATCTAGATGTTACAAGGTACTTCTTATTTCTGTTCTGCACCAGGGTGATTCTGAGTGCCTGTCCTCTGTTTACTGAAAGGGTCATACTCGTCTGCTTGAGGGCAAACTAGTATGATCCCTACTTTGATCTTAAACAGTAGTCTCAACGTAGCCAGGGTGTTGGTCTCTGGTCTCCTGGTAAATTTTAACTGTCCACGCTGGGACCAGTGGGTATCAAGAGGAATTGTGCCCAGTCTAGATAAAATCATAGTAGAGAATATAATAATATTTCAAGTTACTCGGAGTCAAAATGACTCCTGTAACTGCCACACCCTCCATCAGTGTTTCCATACAAGAAAGATCTCATTAGCATGAATCCTGACTTCAGGACATGTAAATAGTTTAGACTGTAAGTAGGTTAAACAGCAAAGCTCCCAAGCTAGCTAGGCCCTGTCATCCAACATCTTCATTCCATCTCCAGTTTTTTAATGTTGGTGTGCTCCTGTCTTTGATCTTTTACCTCTGTGTCTCCGCTTCCTTGGTGAAAGGTAATATCTAATTCCGTGAATTTATGTACCTTCTGTTAGATAGTGGTTTCCAAGTCTTTAGCCAAACCTGTCCTGAACATCATATTTCCAGCTTCATATATATATTTTATTTAAAATACGTGGAAGCAACCCATGGAGCTAACCTCCCGGTAAGGGGCTCGGCCATCCCCTGGCTGAGTCCAACATTGCTCCAAGGGTTTGCTCTCATGAGCGGGGAGAGACCATGCTGGCCGGACTCCGAGTGGAGTTTTGGGCCCTGCCCTTTCCTCCGCCTCTGTGCCAGTTGCCCCAGAAGAGAGAGACCCACCCACGCCAGACCCACATGTCCCATGGCGGCAGCTGCAAAGCGACGCCCGGCGATATTTTTATAGGATACTGAATTTTTGCATAAGGTTCTTCCCAATTTCTTTCACATTTATACATAGTAAACAGTTATAGACAAGTTTTAACTGATACCAGTAAGTCTGGCAAGAAGCCAGAGCAAACCACACATGATGCAGTTAGTCATTCTCAACATCCAGACTCCATAGTTCCTCAGAGCTCCATCCAAGAGAAAACCCCTGATCTTCCCCCTTTAAGTTTCATCAGTAAATGCTCGGGTTGAAAGCCTTCTACTGAGACTATACCACCTACACGGTAAAGCCTGGCAAGCTACCGTGTTTTGTTTACTTTTTATGCCAAAGACTAGTAACTCTTATGGACCTCAGTTCCATAGCCTGAAGAATGGTTTCGGGCTCCTCCTGTCCCTGTAGCAAGTAGATGCCCTTGGGTTGCACTTGCTTGTGACAGGACTAATGGAGATGTTACTAGTGCCCACTCGAAGAAATCGATGAACAATGGGAAGATAGTGATACAGTGATACAGTGATTTATTTATTTATTCACTTATTTATTTACTTACCTACTTATGTATTTATTTATTTATTTATTATTTTGGGCTTTTTTTGGGTTATACCTGGTAGTGCTCAGGGGTTACTTCTGGCTTTGCACTCAGGAATTATTCCTGTCAGTGCTCAAAGGACCATATGGGATTCGGAAGTCCAACCTGGGTTGACCACATGCAAGGCTAACACCCTCCCTGCTGGACTATCACTCCAACTCCATCTTAGATGTCTAGGCACTAAAACTTAGAATATTCAAAGTGAAAACTCCAGGCTTTCCTCTCAAACTTGGCTCTGTATGCAGTATCCTGTCTCGGTTGGTGATATTTCACCCTTTCATTTGCTCAGTAGAAAGTGTTTGGGTTATTTTTTACTTCTCACTTTCTCATACCTGTATACCATGTCTTGTCGGAAATTCTCTCATTTCTGCTTCCAAAGTATACCTAGTATTTCAGCAGCTCTTCCTGACATCCTGGTTCTAGGTAACCATCTCTTGCCTGGACCTCACGTATGACTTCCATCATCGTTTCAGAATGAGTTTCCTACATCTTTTCTTGTCTTTGAGAGTCTGTTGCCAACAGTCAGAATGATTCTTCTGAAGCTTAGTAATGCCCTGTCCTCCTCGCTCCACAGTCAAATTCCCGTAGTTGATTCTTTTAACTTAAAATCAGAGTCAAGTAATTTTTGCTGGCTAACTTTTTGTTTCCCTTATCATCTTCGTGACCTTCTTATTCTTCACCTTTCTGTCACACTAGCTTTGTTTTCATTTTATTTGTAAACTAGTTACACTCCAGCTTGTTTGTTTGCTCCATCTGGAACATGTTTTCTTCTAATTACACCTTATTTCCCGCTTGCAGATACTGTTTAACACTGAAACATTTTCCTGTGTCCCATCCTTCTGTTCCTTTTACTGTCTGTGTAGTTTTTTTTTTAAACTGTTTAAATTTGTTTTGTGTTTTGGACCATACCAGGTTATGCTCAGGGTTTCTTGCATTGAGCTTAGGGATGACTCCTGGCAGTGTCCAATGGACCTGATGCAAGGCAAGTACCTTACCTCCTGTGCTGGCTCTCTGCCCATTGAACCTACTCAGTAGTTTATTTTCACATTACTTTCCTTGTAGCAAATTACTGTGTAATGAACTTAAGTTTGTGTATTATTTTCTTCCCCCAGAAAGTTTCATGAAGGCAGAGATCTTTGATGTCTTCTCAGGTGTGTGTTCAAGTGCCTGACACTTTACTGTAGACTCACAATAGTAGGCTTGAAGACATGAATGCTGTGTGACTTTCATGACTTTATCATCTTTATGCTAAGTTCTGAGATTTCATTAAGCTAATTTCCTGAGAATTCAGGTATTAGCCTCTTCTATTAAAGATTTCCTGTTTTAGAAGTTCATTCTATTTATCTGTTTGTTTGTTTATTTGCTTTTTTGGGTCACATCCTGCAATGCTCAGTGGTTACTCCCAGCTCTGCGCTCAGGAATTACTCCTGGCGATGCTCGAGGAACCATGTGGGATTCTGGGGATCATACCAGAGTTGGCCGCATGCAAGGCAAACTCCCTACTCGTTGTATTATCTCTCTCTGGACCCAGAGCCCATTTTCATGCCACCTTTACTGTAATTGTCAGATTGTCTCTGCCTGTTCTGATTGATGATGCAGGCTCACCTTATTTGATGAGCAGTGGGGTATCAAGATAAGCAGTGTGGGGTTCCGAATCATGTCCTTGCACTACAGCTCCTACATCATAAAATTGTTAGAATTAATAGCCTAGGGCGGATCGATAGCCCAGCGGGTAAGGCGTTTTGCCTTGCCCTGCGGCGGCCTGCCGGCCAGGTTCGATCCCCGGCATCCCATATGGTCTCCCGGGCACCGCCAGGAGTGGTTCCTGAGTGCAGAGCCAGGAGTAACCCCTGAGCATGGCCGGTGTGACCCAAAAAAGCAAAAAAAAAAAAAAAAAAAAAAGAATTAATAGCCTATGTACAGGTTCTGGAAGATGAAATATGAAGTATTTTTTGTTTGCTTCCTTCTGTGGGTTCCACCCCCTGGTGGTGCTCAGGGCCCACTTTCTCGGCTCTGCATTTAGAGGTCACTCCTGACCAGGAGACCATATGTGGTGCCGAGGATTGAATCCAGGATGGCCGCATGCAAGGCAAGGCCTGCTCTTTCTACTTTCACTCCTGCCCATGATCTCTCTCATTTTAAAAAATATTCTCAGAAAAATGCCATGGACATACAGTATTCTCTAAATGAATGTTTGCTAAATGTAGGCATTAGCTTTTGAAAGTCCAGGGGGATTTACGTAGATTTAAAAAGTACATACTACAGTGAGAAGTTTGGTCTTTGTTAGGCCTGTTTTGAAAACTTGACTGCATGTGAGAATCATAGATGGTTTTAAAAATTCTTCTATTGGGGCTGAGCAATAGTGCAGTGGGTAGGGTGTTTGCCTTGCACATGGCCAACCCTGATTAGATCCCCAGCATCCCATATGGTCCCCTGAGCACTGCCAGGAGTAATTCCTGAGTGCAGAGCCAGGAGTAACTGCTGAGTATCATCTGGTGTGACCCAAAAAGAAAAATTAATCTTCCGTTGCAGCAGGCTGCTGGAGAGATTGTATAAGTAGTATGGTGCTTACCTTACATGCAGTCAACCCAAGTTCAATCCCGGTACCACATAAGTTTCCCAGACCCTACCAGGAGTGGTCTCTAAGTACAGAGCCAGGTGTAAACCCAGCTATGCTGGTTTTATTTATTTATTCATTTATTCATTCATTTATCTATTTATCTGTTCATCATTCATTCATCCATTCATTCATTTTTTTTGCGTTTTTGGGTCACACCCAGCAATGCTCAGGGTTACTCCTGGCTCTGCACTCAGGAATCACTCCTGGCGTTGCTCAGGGGGACATATGGGATGCCGGGATCGAACCCAGGTTGGCGCATGAAGGCAAATGCCCTACCTGTTGTGCTATCACTCCAGCCCCTATGCTGGGTTTTTTTAAACCCAAAAAATAAATAAAAACTCCATTGTTGGGGGCTGGAGTGACAGCACAGCAGGTAGGGTGTTTGCCTTTCATGTGGCCAAGCCAGGTTCAATCCCGGGCATCGCATATGGTCCCCCCGAGCACCGCCAGGAGGGAATTCCTCAGTGTAGAGCCGGAGGTAACCCCTGAGCATTGCCGGGTGTGACCCAAAAAAGGAAAAAAAAAACAAAACATTGTTTAATCTGTAGCTCTGATCACTACCTCAGAATCTTGGGGAGCTTGTAGGAGATGTAGGGAGTGGCGAGGAGCACAGGTAGATTACTCACGTCCTTATGACTTATCTATTGCAAAGGTGATTGACAGAACCTTTATTACATAGGAAAGTAGGAGGCTGGGAGGATAGTACGGTGGAAGGGGGCACTTGCCTTGCATGTAGCCTACCCAGTTTCAATTTCTGGCACCCCATATGTTTCCCAGAGCATGGGTACAGAGCCAGAAATAAGCCCTGAGCACAGCCAGTGTGTCCCTCCCCAAAAAAATGGGGAGATTAATTTAAGAATTCTATGCTTTTTGTGAAGCTTAAATGAAAATGTATTTTCTTTTCCAGTCTCCTTTAGCTTTGGGAAAACCAAATCAGGTATCCCTGGGACAATTATGGTTAGAGCTGCTAAAATTTTACACTGGATTTTGCTTTGGAGGAGTATGTCATATGTGTGCGGATACAAGACATTTTAACAAGAGAAAACAAAAACTGGCCTAAAAGGCGGATAGCCATTGAAGGTAAGATGATACATATCGTTAGGAGAATTGTTCTGGTATGCTATGCATTTGTTTCTAATACAACATTATACATTATACATTTTGTTGCTTTTGTAGCAGCATAAATGACTCTAGGTAGACACACATATAAATTTTCATTTGGTTATTTTAGGGGCCACAGCTGGCAGTGCTCAGGGGGTAATTCCTGGCTGTGCACTCAAGAATTACTCTGGTTGTATTCTGGGGACCATATGGGATGCTGGGTATTGAACTTGGGTTTGCCGTGTTCAAGGCAAGTACCCTCCCACCCTTCGTTCTGTCCCTCTGGCCCTGGTAGTTATCATTTAAAATACATTCTTAATGAAGCTTTATGATAATCGTACAGAACTGTTATTTCATTCAGGGCCAGAGCGTTAGCAAATCAGGTCGGCACATGCCTGGATTCAGTCCTTGACATTCCACTTGGTCCCAGCCCTGAGCACTGCTGGGTGTGGTCACCCCAAAGACCAAAAATAAAGGCTTTCAATCAGTAAATTTATTTATTAAGACTATTAGCTTCTGCTAAAGCTTTTGTTTTTCTGTTTAATTGTAAAATATATATGACAGTCATGAATGCTGATTTTAATAGATTTGTATCAAAATGATAAAGTATAATTTTGAAATAGTTTTTCTAAAGTATGTGGTCCTTAATTTTTTTCAATCAATTTTTTAATTAAATTGCCATGAGATAAACAGTTACAAAGTTGTCCGTGATTGAGCTTCACTCGTACAGTGTTCCAAAATAGGTGACCTTTTAAATGCGGCTGTAAACTAACGAGAAAAATAACAACTGATGTTAACAAGATTTTACATCAAATCCCAAAAACATCAAGGCCATTTGAGATATAGAAGTAAATAGAATAACTTCTAATTCATTGCACAATGTTTATAATCGGGGCTGGAGTGATAGTACAGAAGGTCACGTACTTCCCTTGCTTGCAGCCTGCCTGGGTTTGTTCCCTGGCATCCCACACAGGAGCACCGCCAGGAGTGATCCCTGAATGCAGAGCCAGGAGTATCCTGAGCACTGTTACTGAATGCGACCAAAAAATGGAAAAGCAGTGGTTTATTGTCGTGCCATGGATCAATCCAGGCCCTCATACATACAAACCAGGTCATAGAACACAAGTTTTATGCTGCCATGCAGCTCAACATGATGACTTAAATTTCTGAAAACATTTAATTCCATTGCACTCACCTTTGGGGCCAGAGCGACAGCACAGCGGGTAGGGCATTTGCCTTGCACGTGGCCGACCTGGCTTCGATCCCCAGCATCCCATATGGTCCACCAGGAGTAATTCCTGAGCGAAGAGCCAGGAGTAACACCTCTGAGCATCACTGAATGTATCCCCAAAAGGAAAAACAAAAAACATTGTGCTCACCTTTTATAATTGAGAAGTTGGATTTCTGTTCAACATTTTAGTCTTATATTACACATTTGTTTCCTCTGCTAGCCTTTTCTGTTGAGTTATACACATTTGTTCGTGTTTTGTATTTTTTATATTAAGTAATTAAATACGCTCCAAATCCTGTATTATCTTAATTTTCCTTCTATTTTTCCCTTCTTTTTCTTATGAAAGGGGGAAAAGGCTAGGAGAAACTTACTATAGCCTGTGGTTTACATAAAGCAGCAGATGTCCCAACCATGACGTTCTGAAGCCTCCTAGCTGCTAGTCATTTTATTTAGTGATCTTCAGTGGTGGAAAGTGTGTTATCTTTGAGATAGCATTCTTTTTTACTTGGTGTACTTGCATTTTAAAGCTTATAAAATCTAAAACACTTAAACATTTTCAGAAGATACTAAATAATAAGAACGAGGATATAGTTAATACAAATAAATGCCTTTCCAGGATAGGCATTTTTAGACTGGATCCAAATTTATATTTTGGTTAGTTTTTCTTAGTCCCCCTTTTCTTTTGCTTCTTTTTAAAAAATTTATTTAAACACCGTGATTTACAAAGTATAAAGCTTTTCTTAATACAGTTGCCCACCACCATTGTGCCTCCACCACTATCAGAGACCCCCCATTGACCCCCATTTCCCACCTACCCCCATCCCCATTCCCTTGCCTGCTCCCTTAGCTGGCATCAGTCATTTTGATCATTACTGCCCATATAAGGGAATGATGTTGACAAAGTCATTGCTTTTTGTGTTTATTTTTTCTGGGTTGTTCTATGGGAGTTTGGCCGAGTCTGTTCTTGGATTCGCTTTCTGGGTTTCCAGAACACAGTGGTTCTCTACCGTCAACCCAGGACTCACCCCACTGCACCTACGGACAACACCTGCTTCCCATTTATCTCGACCTCTGTTTGAGCTTGTCCTACGCATACACTGAATAATCTGTTCATACTGCTCGTTGGGGCCGCTTCTCTAAACACATCGATGCATTTGGTCTTAGATAAAAGTCATTGGAGATTCTTAAAACTTCTTGTACCATCTGAGCCCACTGTATGGGAATTTTCGATATATTCCCTCAGACCACACATTGTGTCCACACATTTGGGTTTCTATGAGATGTGATGGATACGTGTTGGATGAGTATACCAGACTTTGGGATACCTGGCAAAGGGCAGAACCGACCCCCTTCCAGGACGCCCCATCAGCCTTGCACAGGTTGGACAGGCAGAAGCTCCGCCCTGCGCCTGAGTACCTGGTTTCTGGCTGACAGCATTAGTAGCAGTTCTGGGCAGGCCACAAGGCCTTTGTTGAGGCGGGGGAAGGGGCCCCAGCTTCAGCTCTCTGGAAAGACTGGTGGACTTGGTCACTACTCCCACATACCTGGGCTTGAATTCAGCCTCTCTCTTGGGTAGGGCTGTTCTTTTTGCTTCTTATATTTGTTAATTCTACTAAAATTGGGTGGGGCGTGTCAGTTTACAGCTGTGTGGCTGACTAACTGACAGTATCAGGTACAGAACCAGTCCAGAGGCTCGGAACTCCCTTTAAGCCTTTCTTCCAACTATTTCCTTGCTCTGCCCTTAGGCAAGCTCAGCCAACCCTTCTCTCTCTCCTCTAACTCTCTATCCTGTCAGGCTCCTGCTCCTCCAACTCACTCCTGCCAGCCAGGCTGAGAACCCAGTCTCAACTGACAACTCAACTGCTTTTTTCCAATTCTTAATATCCCCATAATTTGAATATTGGCCATCCCTTTAAGAAGTACAAGCCATCCTGGGGCTGGAGCAATAGCACAGCTGGCAGGACGTTTGCCTTGCACGCGGCCGCCCAGGTTCAATCCTTGGCATCCCATATGGTCTCCTGAGCACTGCCAGGAGTAATTCCTGAGTGAAAAGCCAGGAGTAACCCCTGAGTATTGCCGGGTGTAACCCAAAAAGAAAAAAAAGAAGAAAAAAAAAGAAGTACAAGCATTTTAGGGATATCTTAAATCTCTTAAAGAAGACCCAACAGAGGTGACACCCAGTAGTGTTCAGTGGCTATTCCTGGCTCTGCTCAAGAGTGACCCCCTGGTGGTGCTTGGGGAACATATGTAGTGTTGGGGATTTGGGTTTGGTTGGTAGACTGCATGGCAAGCAGTCTCTGGCCTGGGAAAAAACTTTTTTTTTTCCCTATGAAAAAATATTTTAAAACTTGAAGCTCGACATTTTAGATTACTCTTAATTTGCTTACATTGTAATGTATATGACTAAGGAATATTATGACTAGTGATGAAAATTAATGGTTTTGGAGCTTGACAATACAAAGGGACATAGATTCATCACTGTAACTGCAATTCCTGGGACTGGAGAAGTAAATGTAGTGGGTAGGCAGCTTACCTTGCAGGTGGTCTACCCGGGTTTGAACCCTGGCACTCTATGGCTCTTTGAGTAATCCTGAGTGCATAGCCGGGTGTGGCCTCCTGAGCATAGCTGGGTATGACCTCCCCCCCCGCCTTCCCCTAAAAAAGAAGCTTTTTTTTTCTTTTTGGGTCACACTCAGCAATGCTCAGGGGTTACTCCTGGCAGTCTTTGGGGGACACCATATGGGATACTGGGATCAAAGCTGGGCTTGCCGGGTGCGCTGCAAACATCCTACCTCCCGTAGGACTCAGGCCCCAACCCAAACTTTATAACTGCTGAGTTGAACTCCTTAGTTGCTCATTAATTACTTTATTATTTCTCTCTCTCTTTTTTTTCTCTCTCTCTCTTCCCTCCTCTTCTTCCCTCTCTCCCCCCCTTTCCTCTCTCTCTCTTTCTTTCTCTCTTTTTTTTTTAATTTAAGAATGTTGCTATTCCATTTACTCAGTTTGTAGCAATTCTTATTGGGGATGTAGATTAGAAAAACTGGGGAAATGTACTCTGCTGACCATCTAAAGTTATGATCTGTGTAAAACTGAAATGAAATTTTTAGTATTTAGCTTCTGACCTTTTTTTCCCCTTTTCACTAGATCCGTTTTCAGTCAAGAGGAATGTTGCGCGGAGCTTAAACAGCCAACTTGTATTTGAATACGTTGTGGAGAGATTCAGGGGCGGCTTATAGGTATTTTGCCTGTCCTCAGAAAAAGATGGAAATAAACCAGTCGATTCTGTAAAAAAAGAGAAGGGGAAAATAAACAGCAAGAAACCAGTTAGGTCTGACAATATGATGTCTAGTTGTTGTAATCAACTTGGGGAAAGCTCAGAAAAAATAAAGGCTCCAACTGGTCAGCCTGATAAGAATGACGTTGATAAGAGAGAATGTACATCACAGAGCTGTGTTCCTGAAGATGGCCGCTTGTTGGTAAATGAACTAAATTTGACTGAGCATGGACAAGCATCTTCATCTCTTTCTACCAGTGAAAGTAGTGAATTAGTGCCAGCATCAGTTAAGAAACCAGATAATGTAGCGCCTTCAGAAACATGCTTAAAAAAGGAGCTCAGCCAGAGCAACTGTATTAAGAATAAATCTCCTGACTCAGATGAGGCTGCTGAGATCCGCGGGCGGGTCGAGTTTAGAAGCGGAGACTTCTCGTCAGATTGTGTGCTTGGACACATCTGCTACCTCTTGTAGCTGCAAAGCTCCAGAAGTTGCTCCTGACCTTCCTGGTGATGACGACCGCCCCAGCCAGGAATTGTGTTATGTGTTCGATAAGTTTATTTTAACCTCTGGCAAGGTAGGATACGTTTTGGAAACATTTTTCAGAATTTCGTTGTGATTATAGATTCAGAAGTTTAAAAAAAAAGCTTTTAAGTTCTTTCCTTTTTATTCTTTCTTTGGTTTTCGGTCCCCCCCCAATTTTATTACACCATTTTAGACATACAATTGCAAGATGCTCATGTCGAGTTTTGGTTCTACAGTGTTCCAACACCCATCCCCTCCACCCAAACCCATCTCCCATCACCAATGTCCCCACCTCCCTCCCCCTCCCACACCTCAACTACTTGGCGGGTTCGAAATGTCTTTTCTGTCCTCTCTATCTCTCCCCTCCCGCCTACCTTTCCTACACATCGTAGAATGCGGTACACCAAAGGACATAACTGTTTCCACTAGTTTGATGGACCGCGTGGCTGCAAGTGGCCGCGTGCTTAGGGAGCCTCATGGTCAGAATCCGGACAGCGAAGGTGGCGGTTAGTGTGGTGGGCGAGTCTCATCCAGCTGCTTCCAGCCCCAGAGGTGATGGGCCCACTCCCAAAACCCATCTAAAAACCTGGGAGCCCCATGGTCAGCTGGGCCTGGGGAGAGCCTAGATCCAGCTTCCCCCAGCCGCGTTTGAGACTGCATGCTATGGCTGGTCACCCCAGGGCAGCTCCTGGGCGGGGCCACCAGGCTGGACAAAATGGAGGGGGAAGGGCCGACCTCTGGCTCCATCTGATGAATTTCCAGTGATTCCCGCTTCTGGGAGCTGCCTACCTGGGCTCGAGCAGGTTTTGCTCTGTTAATCTGGTCTTGAGGTAGCATCCCAGCATCCCGACAGCGGTTGGGGACTAGTGTGGTGGGCGGAGTCTCATCCAGCTTCCCCAGCCGCGTTTGAGACTCGATAGACTTGTTTTTTTTTTATTTTATTTTATTTTATTATTTTTCCCCCCAAATATTGTTACACCATTTTAGACATACAATTGAAGGATGCTCATGTAGAGTTTTGGTTCTACAGTGTCTCCCATCACCAATGTCCCCGCCTCCCCCCCCCCCTCCCACACCTCCAACTACTTGGCGGGTTCTGTATGTCATTTCTCTCCTCTTTTATCTCTCCCTCCCGCCAAACTTTCCTGCTCTTCATGGAATTCAATGCATTAAAAGACATTACTGTTTCCACTATTTTAATGGACCTGGGCTCGAACTGGTTTTGCTCTGTTGATCTGGTCATGAGGCAGTTTCCCGTGTCCGACAGCGAAAATGGTGGCTAGTGTGATGGGCGGAGTCCCATCCGAGCTGCTTCCAGGACCCCCCAGAGGCGACGGGCCCACTCCCAAAACTTCGTCTGCCCTCCTGGGGGTCCCTCTTCAGCTGGGCCCGGGCGAGCCGAGTTCCAGCCTCCCCCGCCGCCAGAGCCTCTTCATGTTATGGCCGATGGCCCCCTGGGCAGCTCCTGGGCGGGGCCACCAGGCTTGACAAAATGGAGGGGAATGGCCGAACCCTGACTCCATCTGACGAATTCCCAGTGATTCCTGCTTCTGGGAGCCGCCTACCTGGGCTCGAACCGGTTTTGCTCTGTTGATCTGGTCGTGAGGCAGTTTCCCAGCGTCCGGACAGCAAAAATGGTGGCTAGTGTGATGGGCGAGTCTCATCCGGCTGCTTCCGGGACCCCCAGAGGCGACGGGCCACTCCCAAAACCCGTCTGCCCTCCCTGGGGTCCCCTCTTCAGCTGGGCCCAGGCAAGCCGAGCCCCAGCCTCCCCCAGCCGCTTCATGTTATGGCTGATGGCCCCCCGAGACTCGATAGACTTGTTTTAAAATGATATTTTGGTGTTTCTTTTTTTGTATTTTTGCCTGTAGTTGCCTTTAAGGAATATACTTTATTATTAGTTGTTGATTTCACTTTTTCCTCTAAAGTTTCCTCATATACTTTGGGGAAAAAGTTTAGTATTGGTCACATGCATTTTAAAGTTTGCTAATTTTAGACCACGGGGCTGAGCTGCTACCAGCTCTTTCTCTGCCCAGCTGAGGGAAGGTGGGTTCTAGCCCTGGCCCGCCATCCCAGCAGAGCCTTGCAAGAAGCCAGAGGAACCCTCACACCATGAGGGCTGCCATTTTCAACCTCCGGACTCCACAGCTCGTCAGAGCTCCACCAAGCAGAAAAGCTGATCTTTCGGCGTTGCGGTTCATCAATACATGCACAAGATTAGAGGCTACTACAAGAGTATCCCACCTGCACGGCAGAGCCTGGCAAGCTACCCTGTGTCGTATTTGATATGCCAAAAACCAGTAACAATTATAGACCTCATTCCATGACCTAAAGGAATGGTTTGAGGCTCTTCACATTCCTGGAGCGAGCAGCTGCCCTTGGGCGTATGGAGATGTACTGGAGCCTGCTCCAGCAAATTGATGAACAATGGGAAGACAAGCGATACAAGTGAATTTTAAAGTGCACGTGATTTTTTCTTTCACAAGGAGAATATAAGGCCTATTAACTTTTTTTTTTGGTGGGGGGGGCAGGCATCGCACCTGGCAATGCTCAAGGGTTACTTCTGGCTCTGCAGTCAGGAATTACTTCTGGCGATGTTCAGGGGACCATATGGGATGCTGGGGATTTAACTCGGGTTGGCTGCATGCAAGGCACACACCTACCTGTTGTGCTGTCACTCCAGCCCCCTACGCTTTTAATATTTTATTTAAGTTCAGTTGTATCACTTGTCTTCCTGTTCATCGATTTGCTTGAGCGGGGGCCAGTAACGTCTCCATTCATTGGGAATCAGGTCCATTATTGTTACTGTTTTTGGCATATCGAATGCACCACAAGTAGCTTGCCAGGCTCTGCTGTGGCTCTGGGGTCATCCTAGGGGGCCCAGTCTTAAAGTTTAACTTAAAGCGTTTTATTTTTTTTCTTTTTGGGTCACACCTGGCAATGCTCAGGGGTTTCTCCTGGCTTTGCACTCAGGAATTACTCCTGGCGGTGCTCGGGGACCATATGGGATGCTGGGGATCGAACCCAGGCGGCATGGGCCAGCCGTGTGCAAGGCAAACGTCCTACCCACTGGACTATCACTCCGGCCCATTTTTTATTTAAGTTAAAAATTAATTTTTTTGATAATTGGTGTTCCCGGCTCAAGTTGGGCTCACCAGGCCAGAACCTGCAGTGCTCAGCAATCTATATATATAGTATATTTAGTATATTCCTAGTGCTAGAATTGTGGGTTTTGTTGTTTTGAATCTTCCAAGTAGTGTGTAGGGCACCTGGATACCCTTTCCAGAAAGGGTTGATCAACAGGGCCAGCAGTCAATGAAAGGGCCCAAGGGTGTGGTCCTGCCTGGGCCCGGAGTCTAAGGATTACCCAGGCCTCCCTGGTAATGCTTGCTTGGGTGGGGCTGCAGCGGCCCCAAGATAAATGAGGCACCCTGTGTGCCTCTCTCCAAAATCAGCCACACGCCAGGCATTCTTTAACCCATTTTACTGTCTTTTCCTGCTCCCTGAATATTCATTGACTTAGAAGTTTTTTGTTGTCTTGTTGTGCTGATGGGAGTAATGGGTAAAAGTATAAATGTATAAGCATATTAAGAAGCATTGAAAACTTAGCTCAGGAGTCAAAAAAAACCCAGACTTGCTGCCACTGAACTTCTCTTTGGGTATTGGTGTATCACTGTATCACTGGCTTCCCGTTGTTCATTGATTTGCTTGAGTGGGCACCAGTAAGTATTGGTGTAGACCTTATAAATTTATTGGAATCTTACCTTTCCTGCACTTAAAATGCTATGGTCTGAACTTAAACTCCATAAATTCCAGAAATAAAATATTATAGTCAAAATAAAAAAGTATTACAGTCAGCAGTGAATTCTTTGTCACTAAAAGGAAGGTGTTTTTTTTGTTTTTTGTTTTTTTTTTGCTTTTTGGGTCACACCCGGCAATGCTCAGGGTTTCTCCTGGCTCTGTACTCAGGAATTACTCCTGGCGGTGCTTGGGGGACCATATGGGATGCCGGGATCGAACACAGGCCGCACAGGCCGGGCGCGTGCAAGGCAAACGCCCTACCCGCTGGGCTATCGCTCCGGCCCACTAAAAGGAAGTTTTAAGATCTGGGGATATATCAGAGGGCTAGACTGCATGCCTTCATGCTTGAGAACCTGGATTTGATCCTAGTATTCTGGGTGTGGCCTTGGTGGCCCATGGCAGGCCACACACCCAGCACCAGTGGTCTTGAGCAGCACGGCATGACTGGCGCCTACCTCTGACCAAAGCAGCTTGTATTTATTAGTGGGCCGAGTATTGCCATGAGTAGTCCCCCAGGTTCCCGAGCACTACTAGAGCACATACTTTAACATGCCTTTTTTAGCATGTACCCAAGCTGGCTTTCATTCCTGACGCCACATGTCCCCAGACACTGCCAGAAGCTGCCCTCGAGGTCCCCAGCACTGCCACAGTGGCTGGGGTTATCTTCAACACTGCAGGCCCAAACATACTGGCGCCCTCATACCCTGAACCCTTCGCCTTGTTAGTTGAGAATTGCTGCCGGTCCCTGGACCCCTGAACACTGCATGGGAGCTGCCTCCACCGAGAGAAAAACTGGAAAGTCACAATTTAATTGTTTTAATAATTTGGTAAGCCTTACAAATTCTAACTTACTAAGCAGCATTCATTCTTTGTAAGGTACGTCTGGTAGCATTTTATTTATCTTGCAGTATTTAAGGCATAGACTAAGAGATAATGAAAAGCGATATAATTATAGAGCAATCTTTATATAACCATTATTTACACATCTTGTATTTATATAACTTTATTTCTTGGGAATTTAGGGTGGCTCTCACATTCATTTTCTTATAACATTTTCCAGAATTTTCAGAATTTATTAAAAATACAGTTTTTCACTTTGATACTGTGGGAGAGAGATATGCAGGAGGTAATGCACCTTCCTGGCACGTGGCTATATCAGCTACTAGCCTGGATCAGGCTCCCAGCACCACGGTGGTCTGCTGAGCACAGAGCCAGGAATGCCTCTGAGCAAGCGCTGCAGGTGTGGCATCCTTGCCCCCAAAAAGAGTTGTTAACCCCCTGGGTCAGGCCCAGAGTGATAGTCTGCAGCCAGGCACTTGCCCTGCATGTGGCAGACAGGTTCCATCTCTGGCATCCCATATGGTCCCCTGAGCCCCAAGAGTGATTCCTGAATGTTGTCAGGAGTAAGCCCAGAGCACCACCTGGTGTGACACAAATACCAAAAAACCAAAAACCAAAACATACAAATTATAAAAACCCCCCAAACAAAACCAAAATTCCTAACAAGGGTTGATGAAGTTCCTCAATAATCCGTCTACGTCATCAGCTTTTCTCCCCTTTGTGTAGCCGCCAACGATAGTATGCAGCATCTGCAAAAGGATGGCCATTCCAAAAAATGACTGCCCAGAGGATTTCGGAAGATTGATCTAAAGCCCTTACCACCGATGACAAATCGATTTCGGGAAATACTTGATTTAGTATGTAAAAAATGTTTTGGTAAGTCTTTTATTATTTGTAACTCTTAAGACTGAATTCTTAGGTTTAAGATCACTTGATCACTTGAATCCCGTTACTCATCGATTTGCTCGAGCGGGCGCCAGTAACATTTCCATTGGACCCTATCACGTGCCAATGTAGCCCAATGGCATCTGGTTGATTCAGGAATATGAAGAGCCTCAAACCGTTCCTTCAGGGTCTTAACAAGGAAGTCTGACCATCTTGTAGGTGGGCGGCCACGTGATCTTTTGACATCCCGTGGGATCCAGTCGGTAACGGCTCTAGTCCAGCGGTTGTCTCCAAATCGCATTACATGTCCAGCCCATCTGATTTTCGATGCCTTGGCAAACGAGACAGCGTCCCTGATTCTGGAATAGCGACGGAGGTCAGAACTCCGATTCCTTCTCTCACTTGAGTGAGACGTGATATTCCAAGCATAGCTCTTTCGATGCCTCTCTGGGAGACCCGAATAGCATTCTCATCCTGCTTTCGTAGGGCCCAGGTCTCTGAGGCGTATGTTAATGCAGGGAGAACGGTGGAGTCAAAGAGATGTGCCCGGAGCCGGAGGTTCTTTGTCCTTTTAGCTATTTCTTCGATGCCTTTGAAGGCATTCCATGCCGCTCTCTTCCTCCTGCACAGCTCAGGTTTTAGGTCATTCATCATGTTGACTTCTCGACCTAGGTACACATAACTGCTGCATTCAGAGATGTTTGTTCCATTGAGAGAGAATGGGGCCTCTGGAACTAGTTCATTTCTCATGAACATAGTTTTCTTCAGATTCAGCTGTAGACCTACCTTTCCACATTCTCGGTCAAAGTCAGCCAGCATTTGTGCCGCTTGGCTAATGTTTGGTGTTATTAGAACGATGTCATCAGCGAGCGGAGGTGGTGTAGTTGCCGACCATCTATCGTCACTCCCATTCCTTCCCATTCTAATTGTCTCATGATGTTCTCGAGGGTGGCACTGAAGAGTTTTGGTGAAATGGTATCACCCTGTCGAACCCCTCTTTTGACATCAATGATCACTTCTTTGTAGAATGGTGAGATCCTGGTGGTGAATCCATAATACAGCTCACGAAGGATCTTGATGTATTGGGTTTGAACACCCTGTTTGACTAGGGCTTCGATGACTGCTTCAGTTTCCAGGTTTAAGATATTTAACAAAATTTGTATGCATTTTGCTTCTATTTTTATTGGAGGGATTAGAGCACCTGCTGAAGCAAACATGCATGTTTGCCAAATCCTCACTAAATGCTCGTCACTGTAATAAAAAACAGGGATTACAGAATTCACATGTGCTGCTCCTAAGGACTTTGGACTTGTGCTCAGATAGTGGCCATTTATACATCTGTGGTTATTTACATTTATTTAATCAAAATTAAATTTAGAAAATTTAGAACATTAAAATGAAGTTTCTGTGCTGGAGTGGTAGTAGGGTGGGTGGAGCTCTTGCTTTGTATGTGACTGACCCGAGTTGATCCCCAGTGCCCTGTGGTCCCCCAAGTGCTGCCAGGTGTGGGACGCCCCTTGCCTGCCCACAAAACTTACCTGTGTTCCCATTAAGATAAAATTCTCATTTCATGGCATTTAATCCCTTGTGATCACTACTTCCTGTCCTTTCTTATCCCGTTTCCTGCAGCTCACCATTTGTTAGCCTTGGTTGCTATAAATTAGCTATTTTTAGAGCCTTCTTTTTGAATGGAATCACATGGAAGGGAAGGCCAGACCCTTCCCACTTTGCATAATTAGAGTGCCATTCATATTGTAGCACGTCAGTGACTCATTTGTTTTCATTTCTAATATATGTTCCCTTATGTAAGTATATCACTTAAAATATTTTTATTCTGTTTGGGGTATTTTGGGGGTGTCTTGGGGGGGGAGGGTGGGGGCTTACTGTTCTTGACTCTGTGCCCAAAGGGCCACTTTTTTTATTTTTATTTTTTGCTTTTGGGGTCACACCCAGCAATGCTCAGGGATTTCTCCTGGCTCTGCACTCAGGAATTACTCCTGGCGGTGCTCGGGGGACCATATGGGATGCTGAGGATCAAACCCAGGCCGGCACGGGCCGGCTGCATGCAAGGCAAACGCCCTACCCGCTGGGCTATGGCTCCGGTCCCCAAGGGCCACTTTGGACAGTCCTCACAGGAACATGTGTAGTGGAGGAAAAGAACCGGGTCAGTCATGAACAAGGCAAGCGCCTTATCTGCTGTACTATGTCTTCAGCCCAACCATTTACCTGTTGGTAATTTGGCTTGTTTCTTAATTTGCTCTATAACATAAAAATGCTGTGTACAAAATTTAATGTGTGAGTTGGTATATGGTCGACTTCTCTTGTATACTTAGCCAGGATTGAAAAAAAATGGATCAATTTTATTAAGGTATAATTCATTATATTTATATTATTATAAATAATAGTAATCTTGTGGTTGGTTCTTGTGTCCTTAGCTCTGTATACATCAGTTTGTGGGGTTTTTGTTGTATCTTTCTTTTTCAAAACACTTTCTTGATTTGCTTGAAAAATTCTTTGGCCTTTTGATGAGTACATTGCTGTCATACATTATCACAACAATATCACACAGAATAGTTTCACCACTTTCCAAAAACATTACCTGTGTTTCAGCTCTTTAATTTTCCCTAGTCTTTTACTAACCACTAATAGTAGATTCATAACAGATGTATCAAAACCTGAATATTTACTACTTTATAGCAAGTTATTGGTTTCTGTTCCTATTGCCTTATTTATTCTTGGGAATAAGACTGGAAGAGGAGACAGTAAAAGAAATAACTAAGTGGTACTTTTTTTTTAAAAATAAGGTGAATAAAAATGATATAACTAGCAATATAAAGGGGCATTGTAAAAGTAGCTGCCGCACGGTTTGTAGAACTAAAGAAACAAAGGGAAGGTGATGGATGGAGTGGTCGGGCAATGCAGTTTAGAATGAAGCCATGGAACTTGACCAGGCATTTGAGGGAACTTGAATATTTAAGTGTAAGGTGTCTAGTATAATAAAAGTAGTCTTAACCCAAGGGGGAAATCAAGCTAGTATACAGCAAAAAGTGAAATGTCTAGGGAAGAAATGCATGTTGTGCAAGTAAATACGTTTTGTAGATATTTCGGAGGAAAAGTGATCATGACCAGCTATATAAATCTACAGAAGTTTTCTTCTATCTCATTTGTTTCCCAGTGACGTTTATGATTTTGGACAGAGAACGCACCAGAAAAATTTTAGTTTCTAGAGCAAAGAAAAAAATCAAGGACATTTTTTAGATTTCATTAAAAAATTTTTTTTTCTCTCTTTTGTTTTTGGAAAAAAAACAGATGAGTTATCACCACCTTTCTCTGAACAGCACAGCAGGGAACAAATTTTAATCGGCTTAGAAAAAATTTATTCAAAAAAGAATATGATGGTATGTATATGTTAAAAATTTGATTGCTTTTGTTCTATAGTAACAGTCTGAATATTGTCTAAGAAGTGTTGCTAGAATGTTACGTGCTCCATACTGTAGAGACTAAGACAGATGAAACCTGTTTCCATGAACCTTACATTCAGAGGGGAGACAGGGTCTGGGGAGATAGTACAGCAGTAAGGTGCCTGCCGTGTGCTCAGCCAGCACTTTCTGACCCTGCTACCACATATGGGCCCCTGAGTGCAGTCAGTAAGCCTTGAGCACAGCTGGATGTGTCTTCTCCAGTGCCACCAGGCCCCCAGTTTCCCTCCAACCGCCCCCCACACAGACTGCCTCTATAGCTGTGTCTGTCTGTCTCTTTCCTCCTCACTACTCTAACTCTTTGCTTTTGTGCATTACAGTTTGCAGCACAGGTACTACTCAAAGGTTGTCATGTTTATCCCTTTATCTCCTTTCAGCACTCAGTTCTTGTCCAGAGTGATCATCTCAGCTATCATCATTAGAGTGACCTCTTCTCTGTCCCATCCGCACTCCCAAAACCCCCAAACACCCACACCTCTGCCCCACCCCTGGCAAGCTTACAGTCGTGGACCAGTTCTCCTGGCCCTCATTTCTACAGTCTTATACTGTGGGTTTGTTTTTTTAATCTATCACACATTCTGTCTGTCCCTCTCTGGCTTGCTTCAGCATGATGCTCTCCATGCACAGATTTGATTCCTAGGCATGGCTCGATCGCAGCCCCTCGCTAAGCTCCTGAGCTCCACTGAGTGGCCCTCATGGCCCTTGGCACCACAGGGTTTAAGCAGTATCACATCTTTGGGCCCTTGCTTTCAACTCTTTGGTCTTCCCTTATTTTTAGGACTGCAGGAATACTCTTTTGGGAGGTTTCTCCTTATGTGTACCCCCTTCTCACCCCCAATAATAGAAGCATATACAGACATCCCAACACTGTATTGTGTCTGGTGTATAGTTTTCCTTTTTTTCTTTTTTTTCCCCCTCTTTTTCTAAAACTTTTTGATGCTTAGGGGTTACCTCCTGGTGGTGCTCGGGAGACCAAATGGGATGCCAGCTGTGTGCAAGGCAAACACTCTACCTGATATGCTATTGCTCCGCCCCTGAGTCATATATATATATATATATATATATATATATATACATTTGCACACATATGCATATATATGTATATATTTTATGTGTAGTTAACTAGGTGCCAAGATGATACTTAGAAATACAAGTTGTAAATAGTAACCTGAAAAATAATTTTTTTCATATATAGAACTTAATTCTTGGTCATGACATTGGGAATTAATAAAAGTCTAAGAATCTAAGAATCTAAGAATCTAAAAATCTAAGAATTTGTTAGCTCTAGAGTAAGATGTGGAAGATGCATGTAGGGGTGAAAGAGAAACATAAGGACCAATTTATATTTCTGACTTGAGCAGCTGCACTGACGGTACTACTATTTATTCAAAGTAGGAGAGATGATCATTAGTAGGTTTGGCTAACCTAGGTTTTGTGTTGGTTTTATGATATCTGGATTTAAAACAATAGAAAGATGTTGACTTGGGCAGACACAGGCTCTAGAGTCTATATTTTGGAGTTTCTCAGGGTATCTACTAATGCTAGATAATTTTGCACAAGATTTACTACTTGAGGTGACCAAGATCATGTGTTCATTCATCAGTAGGTCATAAGTGTTTTTTTTCTTATAAAAATTGACTCCCCTTCCTTTTTTTTGCTTAGAAAAGGCAAGATTGTGTTTATTTGGTTCCTCTAAGAATGGATTTGGATTTCGTGATAGTGATCTGGATATTTGTATGACCTTGGAAGGACACGAAAATGCAGAGGTATGAGTTACTGTTGGAAAGGGATGTGGGAGTTTTTCCCTTCCAATGATGACTCTATTTTGTAGTATTGGTAAAGAATTTCGGTATCGTTCTTTGAATTATTATATTAGTTCTGGGGGATCAAACCCAGGGTTTCATATATACAAAGCATGCACCTCTACCACTAGAACTCTGAACTGTAGCGCTGGTTCATTAATTTTATAACACAAAAGCTATCGCAAGTGCTTTGTAATGAATTTTTCAAGTAATTTAAAATACCATGTACTTAGACACTGTAAAGCTGATGCTTCTTTGGTTGTGAACATTGATCTTAGTTCTCTTTTTACTTAATTTTTCTAAAAGGTGTTTTTCTTTAAACAGTAATGGAAAATAAAGGCTAATTTAAAAATGGGGTATGTTACAGAGTTTTAAAAAAAAATTGGCACTCAGGATACATTTTTCTGTAAAAGCAATGTTCTGATACTTTTTTTTTTCTTTTGGGTCTCACTCCGGCGATATTCAGGGCTTACTCCTGGCTCTTTGCTCAGGAATTACTCCTGGCGGTGCTTGGAGGACTATATGAGATGCCGGGGATCGAACCCAGGTCGGCCGCGCAGTAAGGCAAATACCCTCCCCCTCTGGACTATTGGTCCAGCCCCTGATATGTTTCTTAGGATCGCTTGTAGAAACTCATTTTGGGTGGGAAGGGGAGCTACATTTACTGAATCCTTAGTGTACACTTTTACATACATTATCTCATTTCACTTTTACAACCACCTTCGAGGTAGATATTATTTCCCCCATTTTACAGATGAGGAAACTGAGAGAGATAAACTGACTTGCCCAAGGTCACACAGCTAGTAAATGTTGGAGCCGGATTCGTATACCCAGGTCTGTCTGACTCCAGAGTTCACGCTCTTTCCATTTTTATCTCACTGCTTCTGTGTAATATACTTAACCCATAATGTAGCTGAAATATAGTACTAATAGTACTGTAGAACCTAACCACTACTCTGAAAATTGAAAGCTTTCTGAGTTCCACGGTGAGATGCCAGGAGCGACCTTCCCCAGAGCAAGTATCATCACTGAGAGTGGGTACTTGTGCTTCCCTACCGTGTCTACCAGGGCTCAGAGAGGGAATGCGGGTGTTGAGCTGTAGTAAAGAAAAGGAGCTGCTTGGGCAGGGAAGATGCATCCCAGGCCCGCTTAGCGACAGCTAGAAAGGAAAGGATCTTTGTAGTTCCTGATTTACTTACCTGTATAACTGTTGATCATTTGTTTCAAAATCAAGTACTGCTTGCGAGATTGGGGTGAGGCCACGCTTCTGGCATCTGTGGTGGTGTCAATATAGCCTCTGTTGAAATATGAAATACTTCATCAGATCAGTGTCCCCAAGTGTTCTGGAAGTAGTTTTACAAGGTGGTTTGTAAGTTGTTAGAGTGAAGATGGCAGTGATCCTTGTTTGTGGCCATAGGAAGTTGCTGCTGTGTTAAAGTAAGTAGCATTTTCATTTCCTGTACAGAAACAAGTTAAACGATCTTAGTTATCCTTAACTTCTCATTGCCATCTACTTCAAAAGAGCTGCTTATCTCCCTTTGAAGAACAGGAAATAAAGGAACAAGAAGTGATCTTTACCCAGGAAGGAGGCTATGCTTTTAGGTATTTTCTGTATAAAACTCAATAATCAGACTGCTAATCACTAGGATTTTATATATTCCGCAATCTGTGACATTCACATTGAAAAATTCAAACAATTATTTTCCTGGAGATGAGCCGTAAGTGAAACTTGTATCAGCATAAAGTATTGGATAATAGAGGAAAATAGTCTCTGTATTTGGGTGACCCTCGGTGATGCTCAGGGATTACTCCTGGCTCTGCACCCAGGAATTGTGAATGCTGGGGATTTAACTTGGGTTGGCCATGTGTAAGGCAAGAGCCTGAAAAAGAATTTTTAGCAATTTTATTATGTGTTAATTATTAACTAAAGATCTCTGGGAACCCCCCAAATTAATCTGTGATTGTTGTTTTACCACTCGTCACTAAAAGCCTCTTGAGGCTATGCGGAGGTGATTTTAGTAATAAGCTTGGGCTTTTATGTATATGTTCTTTGATTTTAATACAGTTAATTTATTATCTTTCCTGTCCCTTCTGTTTTGGTTACATTACCATATCAACTCTGCGGTCATTAGTTTCTCTAAAAAATGTGATACTTTAATGTGCAGTGGTAAGAATTTTGTTCTTACGCAGAGGTAAGAAGTGGGCACTGGTAATAAATAGATTGGTTTTCTTCATCAACATAATAACTAGCTCACGTTTAAAGTGCTTATTTCACATGATGCAGAATGCTTTATCATAAGTCTTATGTAATTTTTTCAACTACTGTATAAAATAGCGTATGTGACTGCCTTGATTATATAGAATACCGTGAGGTTCAGAGTATGAAGCTCAGTCAGAGTCACAGATGTCAGTACTTGTTTCCAGGATTACAACCAGATTTTTTTTTTTCTTTTGGGTCACACCCGCGATGCTCAGGGGTTACTCCTGGCTCTGCACTCAGGAATTACTCCTGGCGGTGCTCGGGGACCATACGGGATGCCGGGATCGAACCCTGGCTGGCACAGGCCGGCCGCGCAAGGCAAAACACCCTACCCCCTGGGCTATCGCCCGGCCCCTGATTTGTTTAAATTCAGAAGTTAACTTCCTTGATCTGTATAATGTTTCACCTTCACCAAGCCCACCTCTAGTTGTTTATCCCCATATTTGAAAATGTGATTATCCTGTATTTGTTTCTCAAACTTATGCGTATGTAAATTAACTTTAGGATATTTTTATAATGCAGATTATGATTTCATACAGTGTGTTGGGGTCTGGCGTTTGTGTTTTTACTGTTTCCAGATGTTGCTGAATCAGGAGGTTTATGGGTCTTCATAGTGTTGAGCAGCAGTGTTATGGAGTGCTTATGGTTGAAGGGTTTTAAAGCTAGTGTTAATTCCCTGGACTAATGTAGAATTTGCACAAGTCCAACTTGACTAAGCAAATTCTAATTTGTTACTGATTTCTTTTTGTTTTTTAGAAATTAAATTGTAAGGAAATAATTGAAAATTTGGCAAAAATTCTAAAGAGACATCCAGGTATGATTTTTAAATTATAAGTGCAAATAGTATAAATATTTTGCAGCTTTATAAAAAATTATTTAACTTAGTGAAATTTATTTTAAATCAGGTTTAAGAAACATTTTGCCTATAACTACTGCCAAAGTGCCTATAGTAAAATTTGAACACAGACGGAGTGGATTAGAAGGCGATATCAGTTTATATAATACATTGGTATGTTTTTTTTTACTTAGATTCACATGATTGTGGTTATACTTGTTATTTTTAAGAGTTTATATATAACTTACCATATGTCTATGTTTAAAACTTTAAGATGAGAGTATAAGAGAATATTTTTATCAATCCTGATAATTCCGTCAGATTGAAGTTTAGTTTTTAGTTGATTAATTTATGTATTTAATGTTTTATATTTATAATTACATGTATATGTGATGTGTTGTATTCTTTTGTCTAATTTGTAAGTTTAAATTAAATAAACTGATATCCTTATAAATATGGAATTATTTTTCAGGCTCAACACAATACAAGAATGCTAGCTACTTACGCAGCTATTGATCCTAGAGTACAGTATTTGGGATATACTATGAAAGTGTTTGCTAAGGTATTTATGTGTATTTTAGTAATCTTTATTATAATGCTAATGAAAGTTAAAATGAAACACTGGTGTCACACTTATGAAAAAAATATGAGTTTTGTTTGCCTGCATTTTTAGAAAAATAACAGTGATAGTTTAAATGTGTACATTATTAGAGTAGGGTGATTTTTTAGTTTTGTTTTTACTATATGTTCTGTATATCTGTATATCTGTGTGCAAGTCTAGCAAAATGTTCAGTGGTAAAGTTTCTTAGTGCAATAATGATTTTCAGCCATAAGAATAGGGGTTGGAATACATTATAATTAAGAATCTGGGATGTTTAAGAAATCTGGTATTGGGGCCAGAGTGATAGCACAGTGGGTAGGGTGTGTGCCTTGCATGTGGCCGACCCGGAGCGGTAGTACAGTGGGTAGGGTGTTCTCCTTGCATGCAGCCGACCGGGTTCGATCCCAAGCATCCCATATGGTCCCCCAAGCACTGCCAGGAATAATTATTGAGCGAAGAGCCAGGAGTAACCCCCTGAGCATTGCCAGGTGTGACCCAAAAAACAAAAAAAAAAGATGAGTGCTAATGAGACAGTTCTGAATATTACAGTTGGAGTGCAGTTCTGTACATTACAGTTAGATGGTAGTTAGATTTTGGTAGTAAAACCAAGTGGTTCATATCCAACAGTTTCTCTCCTTTTTTGTAATATCAACTAAATCTTTACTCAAAGTTTCTTGGTTTTGTTGTTTTTTTAGCCATACCCAGCAATGCTTAGGGGCTGCTCCTGTCTCTGTATTCAGGAATCACACCTGGCGGAGCTCGAGTGACCATTTCAGATGCGGGATTTAAAAAATGGTATCTTGAGTTGTACAGAGAGTACAGTGGTTAGTGTGTGTGTGCGCCTTGCAAGATCAACCCCACTACTCCCTGTTCCCCAGCCCTGCCAGGAGTGATCCCTGAGTGCAGTTCCAGCAGTAATCCCTAAGTAGTTCTCGGTGTGGTCCCAAAATAAAAACACAAAAGTGCTGTCTTGAATCAGTCGTCATTTCTCCTTTGATTAAGATTCTGTGGTTTTGTTTTCACTCATGTTCCTTCAGCGATGTGACATTGGAGATGCTTCCAGGGGAAGTCTGTCTTCTTACGCTTACATCCTTATGGTGCTGTACTTTCTGCAGCAAAGAAAACCTCCTGTTATCCCAGTTCTGCAAGAGGTAAGTATTCAAGAAAACTAGACATGAATTCATGGTAATGATTAATCTAAACAGTAGTTTGCTCAGTTATGATTATGTCAGGGTTTGCCATCAGCCTTGTAATGTTTAAGCAGACGTCTTAAACTTTGAAAAGCTTACTGTGGGAGAATATAAACTAGCCGGGAAAGATTACATGGAACTTAGTATTGAATATTTTGCACAGCATTCATATTTCACAAGATGAATTCATTTTCATAGAATGCTTTGATAATTATGAAGTGTTGGGTGTAGTGTTTTTGTTTCCTGGTTTGAGGGAAAATAACTTAGATGTGATCTGTAGGCTTTCTTACACTCACATATAGTCTCAGATACAAATGCGTGTGTTCTCTTAAGCTTTTTCTCCCTCTTTCTGCTTGGCAGTTGTTGATTTTATTCCTAGGAATATTTTGGTTGACTGTGAATTTTGGTGGGGGATAAAAAATCAAGGAAATTTTTACTCATCTCTGTAAGGTCAGATTAATTGCATTAATCTTGATATATATATATATCAAAAGAAAGATCATAATCACTCAGAATTGCTGACTTAAACATTCTTATTTTCTAATCGGCTAAAAACTTCTGAAATTGTTACAGAGGAGTGCTAAATCATGCACCTGTTCCCCTCAGTTTTGGCACAATCACTTGTATCACTTACTTCCCATTGTTCATCGATGTGCTCGAGCAGGCGCCAGTAATGTCTCCATTCGTTGGGAATGAGGTCCATTATTGTTACTGTTTTTGGCATATCGAATACACCACGGGTAGCTTGCCAGGCTGTGCCATGGCTCTGGGTTCATCCCAGGGGGCCCAGTCTTTTTCTTTTTTTTTCTTTTGCTTTTTGGGTTATACCCAGCGACTCTCAGGAGTTACTCCTGGCTCTACACTCAGGAATTACTCCTGGCAGTGCTTTGGGGGGACCATATGGGATGCCGGGGATCAAACCCGGGCCGGGCACAGGCCGGCCGCGTGCAAGGCAAACGCCCTACCCACTGGGCTATCGCCTCCGCCCCCAGTCTTTTTTCTATGTCAGACCATCAACCATTCAGAACCATACAGAGCCCTTGGTGTAGACAAGTCTGTCTCCTGTCTGCCACCTGCCGACGCAGAGCCGGGCACCTCAGCCACACCTGCAACACCTCGAGAGGCAGCATATGGATTTATTTGTAAGCATTAGGGAGGTTCTAGTTTTCTTTTCTTTTTTTTTTAAGTATAAGGGAAACAGACTTTTTTTTGAACTTACACTCTCATTTTGTATAAACTTTGATAGACATGGCAAAAGAAGGAAATCATGTGATATAGTAGAGTAGGCAGGGTGCTCACCTTGCTTGCAGCTGTCCTGGGTGCAGTCCCCAGAACTACATATCATCCCGAGCCCTGCGAGATGTGGTCCTTAAGAGCCAGGAGTAAGCCCTAAGTACCACTGGGTTTGGCCCCAACCGTGCATGCACGCACAACACATGTACTCTCTGTGTCTCTGTCTCTCTCTTCTCTCTCTCTGACTCTCTCTCTCTCTGGTTCTCTCTTGCTCTCTGTCTGTCTCCTCTCTCTTTCTCTCTCTTTCTCTCTCTCTTTATCTCTTTTTCTCTCTCTCTCTCATGAAAATCTTGAAAGAGCAAGCCATCTGGTGGGTGTCAGAAGACCTGAGTAAGTTTATGAACACTCTAATGACTCTAATGAGTAATGTTATAGCAGCGTTTCCTTCCTTTTAAAGGGAGAGAAGTAGAACTGAAGTATCCTTTCCTAGCAGAAATACTTCAAAATCTATGTTGGTTAATGTTCCTTTTTAAAAATTCATTAACTGAATTAGGTTTCTTGATTTTCAGAGCTTTTAATAGCAGAGTTTGGGGCATTCTGTAGGTGAACGTACCTTAGGATATCTGAACTTTAGTATGAATTAGTCCTGTCAGGGTTGATACTGTTTTCTGTATTAGTTTAATTATTAACGCATTACATTTGAGGGTCTTATGCATGATTACTCCACTAATAACTTAGTAACTTGCACTTTAACAGAATACTCTGATTAACAGTAATGGAGCACAAATTTGTTTTCATGGTGGTTTATCTATGATCTCCCATTACATTACCTGATTTGAGGAGCCATTGGGGTAGCATGATACATTGGAAAGAACAGGATGACTTGAATTCCAGCTGACAGTGTGACCTTTAGTAGTCTTAAGTTGTACCATCAATAAAATGTAATAATAATTCTACATCAGTGTTGCTATAACAGACGTCAGATGTCTCTGAATATAGTGTTCATAAGTTAATAAATGACGATTATTTTATAATTATTCAGCGTTGTCATTAAAATTACTGGGAAGATGTGAGCCAGAGAGATAAGATAGCTAGCACATGCTTTGCACCAGAAGCCTCAGCTTTTTGATATCCAGAGTGACCCAAAACCAGAAATAAACAAGCATTAATTGGGAAAATGTAGGTAGAATTGATGTGGACAAGAACTTTAAGAACTCTCCCGTTATGTGCTTATTAGACAGTTATGAAATGAGAGATAGTCCATGGGATGTTTTTCAGCATAATCTAATTGTGGGGGGGCTTTGTGATACATATGACTGATGATATGGATTTTTTGCTTCTGGCCTTTTTTGCTTATCATATCGGACCCCATTGTCCATTGCTCTGGCATCATTTAAGTATTGATCATTGGCATCGATCAACTTTTAAGGGTAAGGATATTTTTAATGACGCTGATGATCTTTGATTCAGTTTATAATTGAACCTAGACTTTTAAGTGATTAAGTACAGATCAACTAAAAAGTATTTTTCATGGTTATAATGCAAAAACTTCCTAGATAAAAAGGAGCTTTCTTAAACAAAATGATTGTTATATTCTAGCAAGTAACAATAAACTTTTACATTCTGACTTATGCTAAGGATTAAATTCTGTTCATACTTAATAGTATGAATTTCTATTTTCTGAGTTGTTAGCAGTTTTAAACGCACACATTGAAAGGTTGAATTTGAAGACATTATGTGAAATGAAATGTCACAAATGAATGTGATTTGTGTAAATGAGGTGCCTAGAGTAGTTAAATTCATAGTGATTGGAAATAAATGATGGGGGGTCATTGAAGTATGTTTAGTGGTGAGGCATGAAGCCAGGCCGGTCTCTGTCTCCCTTCACTGCATATGGTCCCACCAGGAGTGATCCTGAGCGCACAGACAGGAGAGGGTTCTGAACACAGCTGGGTGTGGCGTGCTCTTGCACATAGTCCTTTCCCTGTAACCCCCTAGATACACAGACACACACACTCTCTCTCTCTCTCTCTCTCTCTCTCTCTCTCTCTCTCTCACTCTCACTCTCACTCACTCTCAGGACACACAACTCAGGGCACAGTGGTGGTTGTCAGGGATGTAGAGATTAAGGGTGTTATTGAATATATTGTTTCATCTTTGTAGAATAAAAAAATTCTGTAGATAACACTGTTAGAGTACTTACTAGTGCTGATTATACACTTAAGATGATTAAAATGATGAATTTTGTTATTGTTGTTTGTTTTGGGACCACAGTGGCGATGCTCAGGGGTTACTCCTGGCAGTGCTCAGGGGACCATATGGATGCTGGGACTCGAACCCAGATTGGCTGTGTGCAAGGCAAGCACCCTATCCACTTGACTATCGCCTTGCCCCAAGTTGGTGAACTTTTTAGTTAAAAAAATGGGGGCGCACACCCAGAAATGTCAGGGGTTATTTTTGGCTTTGCACTCAGGAATTACTCCTGCGATGCTCAGGAGACTATATGGGATGCCGGGATCGAACCTGGGTGCGTGGCATGTAAGGCAAACTCCCTACCCGCTCTGCTGTCACTCCGGCCCCTTTGTTGAAAAATTTTAATTGATAACAGTTTTAGATACTTGGTTTCTCATTTCAGCAATTGTATAGACAACACACTTACCATGAAATGCCTCTAGTAACTAACACTAACCATTGTGCCCCTCTACCTTTCCACTCATCCCTACTTTCCCTCTGGTATCAAGGAATTTATTTGCCAAGCTGGTTACTTTTTTTTTTTTAAGTTTTTTGGACCATATCCAGCAGAACTCAGGGTTTATTTCTGGCTCTGTACTCAGGAATTACTCCTGGTGGTGCTTGGGTACCATTGGGATAATGGGGCTGGGATGGTTCAGCCACGTGTAAGGCAAGCACTCTACCAGCTGTATTATTGCTTGGCTTCAAGATGGTTACTTTGGTATTTATTATGTATCACTTTATAAATTATTGGAATTTCCATATAGCAGTAATATTTAAATATTAATGAGTGGAATGATAAATATATAAATGTGTAGGTCTACTCATTGTACAGTTAAAAGTGAATTATTTGGGGGAGGTTTTAGAGGACTGAGTCTTTGAGTTTGAATGATTGTTGTTAAGAGAAAAAAGGGTGTGGAGAAAGAGAACCAGGGTCTGTGAAACGTGAGAGTTCATAAAGACGAAGCAAAGCAGTGGTAAGACCCAGAAGTTTGCTCTCTGTTAGCAACCAACAGAGTCCGGGTTGAATCATTGTTGTTACTCAAGGAAGAGTACTCCTAAAAAGAATTGAGGTTGGCAGATAATAGCTTATACTATTCTCATCTAATAACTAGAATAGCAACCTAATCTATAGAGATATAATATATTTTGACTCTTTAAAACTTTTTTTTTCAAGATCGCATGTTGCTTTTGTTTATACACTAATATTTGAATTGTCAGACATTGTTTTTTGAAGTCAGAATTTTTGCTAATTGTATATAGTTGTTGCATACATTGTATACAGTTACATATGTGTGTGTGTATTTGTATATATAAAGTGAGAAAGTCTTAACTAAAATTTTACCCTGGGAACTTAATTATAATTTAATCATGCTTAAATATAATCATTCAAGTAAATATATCATTCAGCAAACATAAACTATTCTTTATTTGGTAGTCTTTGATCTAGTAGGAATTTTGGCTGCAGAGATGAGTTACAGATCTTTCCCATAAGGAATTTAACACGTTGACATTGATAAATGGGCTTATATAACACGGAGGCACATCACCATCAACATGTTCAACTGAGTGTGAAATTAGAGGCCATACGTATAGATGATTCTGAAAATCGTTATTCTGTTTAAAAGGGAAGGAGCTGGCTTGGGCTCTCAGTGCTAGAGTGCGTGCTTAGCATGCACGAGACCTGGGTTTCCACCCTGGAATTGCAGAAAAGAAGAAATATTGGAGGGACCTATGAGAGACGAACTCCCCTGATGATTTAAAAAAGTATATTTTAGCAAGGTTTAGTATTCATTTGGATTTGTATGAGGTGTGGGTATCAGAAGTAGGGTGAGCATTTTCTGTTCTCTTGCTTTTGTAAGAGTGATTTAAATCTGTTTTTATCTGTTCTATGTATTGAAGTTACAGGAAGGTTTCACTTTAGTGAACTATATCTTAACAGGAAAAAATAAGAGAACTAAAAATACAATTGTCTTATGCATAACACAACGGATGGGGACCATTAGGGGATGCTGGGGGTCTAACCCAGCATGCAAGGCAAGCACCCTAGCTGCTATACTATTGCTCCAACCCATCATGATAACTTTAAATCTGTTACATTTATAATTTTGCATCTCTTATAGTTTAAGGAAAGATAGAGCTCATTGTGTAGTGCATGCCTTGTGTGTAGGAGGTCTGTTTTCAATCTCCGACTGCATGGTGCTCGTGTGTGTGTGTGTGTGTGTGTGTGTGTGTGTGTGTGTGTGTGTGTGTGTGTGTGTGTGTGTAAACAAAAACTGCTGTAGACGGGACCAGAGTGATAGTACAGTGGGTTTGGTGTTTGCCTTGCATGTGGCCAACCTGGGTTTGATCCCCAGCATCCTATATGGTCCCCTTAGCATTGCCAGTTATGGCCTCAAAAGGTAAAAAAACCAAACCCCCAAAATAAACCTCAGCTGCTGTGGAAAAGTCTTCACATTGCCTATCCTGTGGAGTTGTGGCAATACAGGCCATCTCAGATACTGTAATTACAGTTAAGGAGCTGTACTCCCTACCACCGTCACTCCATCCCACTTCTTTAGGAAAGAAAATTATTTCTAATTAATCCTGGGGATTTTAGAGTCTTTATTAAGATGTCAAGTAAAATTACCTAATTCTTTTTAAAAACAGTATCACTGAACTGGGGTTTTCCAACCTCACCTGATAAAACTAACTGATTAAAGGTATCAAAAGCCCTTTATCTAACAGTTTTGTTATTGGTTGAGTATACAGCCAGTTGGTCTTAAGTGTTGGATAGTTCGACCTCTGTGATCCTTTGGTAGACTGGCCTTTTGTTTTCAGTGGTTTTGTTATACTTCATGAATCTTGTCCAGTAAGTAGTATCAAATAATATCAAACAAGTCATTTGAGGGGGTATCTTACCATCTTTTTAAATCTACATTTTAAAAAATTTAATGCTGCTTATTTGGGGGCTACACCCTGTAGCGTGTGGGGGACTGTTACTTTACTCGGGATTGGCCACTTCCATGTTGCGTGGGGAACCATATGAGCCATATGTACTATATGTACCAGTTGGGGCCTGGTACTCCCACATGCAGGGTGCATGCTCCAGCCTCCTGTGCTATCTTCCTGGTCACTCTTAGGGTCTCTTCCTAGCTTTGGTCTTTCTGATATGTTTCACTTATTAATTAGTACACACATTTTACACTGAAAATGTCTCTTGGAAGATGTGTTTCATTGTTTCTGTTATAGTTTAAGATGATGTGAGGCTTTTTGGATTGGGTGCCTTGAAATAATACTAAAATAATTTCTTATACAGATCTTTGATGGAAAGCAGATACCACAGAGAATGGTTGATGGATGGAATGCTTTTTTTCTTTGATAAAAACAGAAGAACTGGTAATTTTTTCATAGTTTTTGTGTTAGAGAATATATATACTAAAATTTCCGTAATTTATGCTTTTACATTGCTTGGAGTACATATTTTGGTTAGAGAGATTTCTGTTTTCTCACCTGTAGAAAAACGATTACCTTCACTTGGAAAGAACACAGAAACTTTAGGAGAACTTTGGTTGGGACTGCTTCGCTTTTATACTGAAGAATTTGATTTTAAGGAATATGTAATTAGCATTCGACAGAAAAAGCTGTTGACAACTTTTGAGAAACAGTGGACATCCAAATGCATTGCAATTGAAGGTGATCATTTAGCCGAAATCACTTAATTTTGCTGAAACAAAATGTAATTTTGTTGAAACATAGTAAAACCCAGAGTTTTATTTATCCAAGTAAATTGAGAGAAAAATAGTCATTTCAAAATTTGAAAGACTTGGGGTCAAAAAAGCAGTACAATGGGTGTGGGTATGGTATTGCCTTGCACACTGCTAACCTGGTTCTATACCCAGAGCCACGTATAGTCCCCTGGCCCCTGCCGGTGTGATGCCGGAATGCAGTCTGAGGAATAAGTAAGCCCTGAGCAATTCTGGATGTGGCCCAAAAAACCAAAATGGTTTTTAAAAAAGAGCTAAAAGATTTCCTCCTCTTGGTGTTTATATACAGATATATATATATATATATATAGTATACATATATATGTCACTTGTGTTCCCCATTGATCATCGATTTGCTCGAGTGGGCACCAGTGACGTCTCCATTCGTTGGGAATAAGGTCCATTATTGTTACTGTTTTTTTGGCATATCAAATACACCACGGGTAGTTTACCAGGCTCTGCAAGATATATATATATATATATATATATATATATATATATATCTGCAAGGTATATAATATATGTGTATATATTATGTAAGTATTATATATATTATATATGTGTTATATATATTAGTTTTTAAATATATATATATTAGTTTCTTGGCCACACCTGGCAGACTCCTGGCTCTGCACTCAGGGCTCACTCCTGGTGCAGCCCCAGGACCATATGGAATGCCGGGTGTTGAACCTGGGTCAGCCACATGCAAGGCACATGTTCTGTCCATGGTGCTATTGCTCTGGCCCCTTTAAAATTTATTTTTTTTTTGGGTTACACCTAGCGATGCTCAGGGGGTACTCCTGACTCTACTCAGGAATTACTCCTGGCAGTGCTCAGGGGATCATATGGGATGCCAGGGATCGAACCCGGGTCAGCCGTGTGCAAGGCAAGCGCCCTACCCGCTGGACTATTGCTCCGACCCTAAATTTTTTTTTTGCATTTTTGGGTCATACCCAGTGATGCTCAGGGGGTTTCTCCTGGCTCTGCACTCAGGAATTACTCCTGTCTGTGCTCAGTGGACCATATGGGATGCCGGGGATCGAACCCGGGCTGGCATGGGCCGGCCGCATGCAAGGCAACGCCCTTCCCGCTGGACTCTCGCCCTCCGGCCCCTAAATTTTTTTTTTAAGAACATAATTTGTTGGGGGGCCGGAGCGATAGCACAGCAGGTAGGGCGCTTGCCTTGCTGCACGCCACCGACCCGGTACAATCCCCCGGCATCCCATATGGTCCCTAGCACCGCCAGGAGTAATTCCTGAGCAAAGAGCCAAGAAGTAACCCTGAGCATCGCCGGGTGTGACCAAAAAGCAAAAAACCAAAACAAAAAGAAATAAAAAGAACGTAATTTGTTGAGCTGAGTCTTAAACTCCAGTTATGACTGGAGTTATGACAGATATACATGTTTTATGTTATTAATAGTGCGTTTTGTTTTTGTTTTAAAATAGATCCTTTTGACTTGAATCATAACCTTGGTGCTGGAGTTTCTAGAAAAAAGTAAGTTTTAGTAAATGTACAGCAAGCACTTTGGAACTATGACCCATTGAAATCTGTAATCTTCATTGTTTATTTCTTTCTTCAACAGTGACCAATTTTATCATGAAGGCATTTATCAATGGAAGGAAACTTTTTGGTACTCCCTTTTATCCACTCATTGGAAGAGAAGCTGTAAGTTTACATAATCTGAATTCTGAATCCTTTTTCTTACGATATATTTTCCCCCTTATTATAGGAAACCTGATCCTATTGGCACGGTGGTGCTAGAAACAGAATATGGTATATGTGTGGTATTTAAGCTTCATGTTCCAAGGCTGCCTTATCTAAAATACACAGCAGACATTTGTGGAGTGACTCTCTGTAGTGATGCAGGGTATATTTTGGTTTCGGACCACCCCTGGCAGTGCTCAGTGCTTATTTGTGACTCTGCATTCAGGGGGTACTCTAGGCCTGGCTTGGGAATTATATGGGATGCTGGGAATTATTGAACCCTAATCAGTCAAGGGTCACTCCTGGTGGAGCTTAGGGACCATATGTGGTGCTTTGGGATCAAGCTAGGGGCCAGCCATATGCAAGGCATATTGAAAAAATAAGTTCTTTTTACAAAATAATAGTTTTTGTAAAAGAAATTTATTTACAGAAATGTGAGGGAGAGGGAAAGAGATATGTGTTCAAGAGAGAACACGGGGGCTGGAGCGATAGCACAGTGGCTAGGGTGTTTGCCTTGCAGCGCGCCCACCCGGTTCGATCCCCGGCATCCCATATGGTTCCTCAAGCACTGACAGAGAGACAGAGAGAGAGAGAGAGAGAGAGAGAGAGAGAGAGAGAGAGAGAGAGAGGTCCTCCAGAGTAGAAAGAGCCCACTACTCTGTGTGTGTTTTAGTGTTACAAACTAAAAGTTATTTCATTGTTTAAAACTTTTATTGAATCACCATGCGATGGACCATTACAAAGCTGTTCATGAT